>CAWVQA010000110.1:0-153978 GCA_963932145.1 Acanthosepion lycidas
CTCGTCGCAGCGGTACGTGTGGCTGGTGGCCGATGTTGTCGAATAAAATTCGAAAAATACAATTCGAAAACCGAATTGAAGCCATCAGTTGTCGTTCTAATGTCATTTCTATGCTCTTCGCACACTTTCCGTATCGGTTGGCATGAAATTTCTCCAAAAAAGCAAAGGTTGTTACACGAACAGGATTCAAGTGTCACACGTTGGGAGGAGCGTCGCCGGCCTTCGTCTGCCGTCGCCGGACGCGCGCCTCGGAAGCTCAGTGCGTAACCTGCGAGGAGGAGGAGCAGGAGTCCGTCGTCGTCGTCGTCGTCGTCGAATCGTTTCGATGCCTCCTAAGTGATGCGTCGAAGGTGCCTGCTGCCTTCGTCTGCCGTAACCGGACGCGCGCTTGCGCCTGCCTGCCTGCCTGCCTGCCTGCCTCGCAATCGTACGAGTGCGTAACGGCGCGAGTCCGTCGAATCGTTTCGATATGCCTAAGTGACACCGCGCGCGGAGAAGGCGGCTTTGCTTCGTTTGCCGTAGCCGGACGCGCGTCGTGCGCCTCGGCACTGCTCGTCGCAGCGGTACGTGTGGCTGGTGGCCGATGTTGTCGAATAAAATTCGAAAAATACAATTCGAAAACCGAATTGAAGCCATCAGTTGTCGTTCTAATGTCATTTCTATGCTCTTCGCACACTTTCCGTATCGGTTGGCATGAAATTTCTCCAAAAAAGCAAAGGTTGTTACACGAACAGGATTCAAGTGTCACACGTTGGGAGGAGCGTCGCCGGCCTTCGTCTGCCGTCGCCGGACGCGCGCCTCGGAAGCTCAGTGCGTAACCTGCGAGGAGGAGGAGCAGGAGTCCGTCGTCGTCGTCGTCGTCGTCGTCGAATCGTTTCGATGCCTCCTAAGTGATGCGTCGAAGGTGCCTGCTGCCTTCGTCTGCCGTAACCGGATGCGCGCTTGCGCCTGCCTGCCTGCCTGCCTGCCTGCCTGCCTCGCAATCGTACGAGTGCGTAACGGCGCGAGTCCGTCGAATCGTTTCGATATGCCTAAGTGACACCGCGCGCGGAGAAGGCGGCTTTGCTTCGTTTGCCGTAGCCGGACGCGCGTCGTGCGCCTCGGCACTGCTCGTCGCAGCGGTACGTGTGGCTGGTGGCCGATGTTGTCGAATAAAATTCGAAAAATACAATTCGAAAACCGAATTGAAGCCATCAGTTGTCGTTCTAATGTCATTTCTATGCTCTTCGCACACTTTCCGTATCGGTTGGCATGAAATTTCTCCAAAAAAGCAAAGGTTGTTACACGAACAGGATTCAAGTGTCACACGTTGGGAGGAGCGTCGCCGGCCTTCGTCTGCCGTCGCCGGACGCGCGCCTCGGAAGCTCAGTGCGTAACCTGCGAGGAGGAGGAGCAGGAGTCCGTCGTCGTCGTCGTCGTCGTCGAATCGTTTCGATGCCTCCTAAGTGATGCGTCGAAGGTGCCTGCTGCCTTCGTCTGCCGTAACCGGACGCGCGCTTGCGCCTGCCTGCCTGCCTGCCTGCCTGCCTCGCAATCGTACGAGTGCGTAACGGCGCGAGTCCGTCGAATCGTTTCGATATGCCTAAGTGACACCGCGCGCGGAGAAGGCGGCTTTGCTTCGTTTGCCGTAGCCGGACGCGCGTCGTGCGCCTCGGCACTGCTCGTCGCAGCGGTACGTGTGGCTGGTGGCCGATGTTGTCGAATAAAATTCGAAAAATACAATTCGAAAACCGAATTGAAGCCATCAGTTGTCGTTCTAATGTCATTTCTATGCTCTTCGCACACTTTCCGTATCGGTTGGCATGAAATTTCTCCAAAAAAGCAAAGGTTGTTACACGAACAGGATTCAAGTGTCACACGTTGGGAGGAGCGTCGCCGGCCTTCGTCTGCCGTCGCCGGACGCGCGCCTCGGAAGCTCAGTGCGTAACCTGCGAGGAGGAGGAGCAGGAGTCCGTCGTCGTCGTCGTCGTCGTCGTCGAATCGTTTCGATGCCTCCTAAGTGATGCGTCGAAGGTGCCTGCTGCCTTCGTCTGCCGTAACCGGACGCGCGCTTGCGCCTGCCTGCCTGCCTGCCTGCCTGCCTCGCAATCGTACGAGTGCGTAACGGCGCGAGTCCGTCGAATCGTTTCGATATGCCTAAGTGACACCGCGCGCGGAGAAGGCGGCTTTGCTTCGTTTGCCGTAGCCGGACGCGCGTCGTGCGCCTCGGCACTGCTCGTCGCAGCGGTACGTGTGGCTGGTGGCCGATGTTGTCGAATAAAATTCGAAAAATACAATTCGAAAACCGAATTGAAGCCATCAGTTGTCGTTCTAATGTCATTTCTATGCTCTTCGCACACTTTCCGTATCGGTTGGCATGAAATTTCTCCAAAAAAGCAAAGGTTGTTACACGAACAGGATTCAAGTGTCACACGTTGGGAGGAGCGTCGCCGGCCTTCGTCTGCCGTCGCCGGACGCGCGCCTCGGAAGCTCAGTGCGTAACCTGCGAGGAGGAGGAGCAGGAGTCCGTCGTCGTCGTCGTCGTCGTCGTCGAATCGTTTCGATGCCTCCTAAGTGATGCGTCGAAGGTGCCTGCTGCCTTCGTCTGCCGTAACCGGACGCGCGCTTGCGCCTGCCTGCCTGCCTGCCTGCCTGCCTGCCTGCCTCGCAATCGTACGAGTGCGTAACGGCGCGAGTCCGTCGAATCGTTTCGATATGCCTAAGTGACACCGCGCGCGGAGAAGGCGGCTTTGCTTCGTTTGCCGTAGCCGGACGCGCGTCGTGCGCCTCGGCACTGCTCGTCGCAGCGGTACGTGTGGCTGGTGGCCGATGTTGTCGAATAAAATTCGAAAAATACAATTCGAAAACCGAATTGAAGCCATCAGTTGTCGTTCTAATGTCATTTCTATGCTCTTCGCACACTTTCCGTATCGGTTGGCATGAAATTTCTCCAAAAAAGCAAAGGTTGTTACACGAACAGGATTCAAGTGTCACACGTTGGGATGAGCGTCGCCGGCCTTCGTCTGCCGTCGCCGGACGCGCGCCTCGGAAGCTCAGTGCGTAACCTGCGAGGAGGAGGAGCAGGAGTCCGTCGTCGTCGTCGTCGAATCGTTTCGATGCCTCCTAAGTGATGCGTCGAAGGTGCCTGCTGCCTTCGTCTGCCGTAACCGGACGCGCGCTTGCGCCTGCCTGCCTGCCTGCCTGCCTGCCTGCCTCGCAATCGTACGAGTGCGTAACGGCGCGAGTCCGTCGAATCGTTTCGATATGCCTAAGTGACACCGCGCGCGGAGAAGGCGGCTTTGCTTCGTTTGCCGTAGCCGGACGCGCGTCGTGCGCCTCGGCACTGCTCGTCGCAGCGGTACGTGTGGCTGGTGGCCGATGTTGTCGAATAAAATTCGAAAAATACAATTCGAAAACCGAATTGAAGCCATCAGTTGTCGTTCTAATGTCATTTCTATGCTCTTCGCACACTTTCCGTATCGGTTGGCATGAAATTTCTCCAAAAAAGCAAAGGTTGTTACACGAACAGGATTCAAGTGTCACACGTTGGGAGGAGCGTCGCCGGCCTTCGTCTGCCGTCGCCGGACGCGCGCCTCGGAAGCTCAGTGCGTAACCTGCGAGGAGGAGGAGCAGGAGTCCGTCGTCGTCGTCGTCGTCGTCGAATCGTTTCGATGCCTCCTAAGTGATGCGTCGAAGGTGCCTGCTGCCTTCGTCTGCCGTAACCGGACGCGCGCTTGCGCCTGCCTGCCTGCCTGCCTGCCTGCCTCGCAATCGTACGAGTGCGTAACGGCGCGAGTCCGTCGAATCGTTTCGATATGCCTAAGTGACACCGCGCGCGGAGAAGGCGGCTTTGCTTCGTTTGCCGTAGCCGGACGCGCGTCGTGCGCCTCGGCACTGCTCGTCGCAGCGGTACGTGTGGCTGGTGGCCGATGTTGTCGAATAAAATTCGAAAAATACAATTCGAAAACCGAATTGAAGCCATCAGTTGTCGTTCTAATGTCATTTCTATGCTCTTCGCACACTTTCCGTATCGGTTGGCATGAAATTTCTCCAAAAAAGCAAAGGTTGTTACACGAACAGGATTCAAGTGTCACACGTTGGGAGGAGCGTCGCCGGCCTTCGTCTGCCGTCGCCGGACGCGCGCCTCAGAAGCTCAGTGCGTAACCTGCGAGGAGGAGGAGCAGGAGTCCGTCGTCGTCGTCGTCGTCGTCGTCGAATCGTTTCGATGCCTCCTAAGTGATGCGTCGAAGGTGCCTGCTGCCTTCGTCTGCCGTAACCGGACGCGCGCTTGCGCCTGCCTGCCTGCCTGCCTGCCTGCCTGCCTGCCTCGCAATCGTACGAGTGCGTAACGGCGCGAGTCCGTCGAATCGTTTCGATATGCCTAAGTGACACCGCGCGCGGAGAAGGCGGCTTTGCTTCGTTTGCCGTAGCCGGACGCGCGTCGTGCGCCTCGGCACTGCTCGTCGCAGCGGTACGTGTGGCTGGTGGCCGATGTTGTCGAATAAAATTCGAAAAATACAATTCGAAAACCGAATTGAAGCCATCAGTTGTCGTTCTAATGTCATTTCTATGCTCTTCGCACACTTTCCGTATCGGTTGGCATGAAATTTCTCCAAAAAAGCAAAGGTTGTTACACGAACAGGATTCAAGTGTCACACGTTGGGAGGAGCGTCGCCGGCCTTCGTCTGCCGTCGCCGGACGCGCGCCTCGGAAGCTCAGTGCGTAACCTGCGAGGAGGAGGAGCAGGAGTCCGTCGTCGTCGTCGTCGTCGTCGTCGAATCGTTTCGATGCCTCCTAAGTGATGCGTCGAAGGTGCCTGCTGCCTTCGTCTGCCGTAACCGGACGCGCGCTTGCGCCTGCCTGCCTGCCTGCCTGCCTGCCTGCCTCGCAATCGTACGAGTGCGTAACGGCGCGAGTCCGTCGAATCGTTTCGATATGCCTAAGTGACACCGCGCGCGGAGAAGGCGGCTTTGCTTCGTTTGCCGTAGCCGGACGCGCGTCGTGCGCCTCGGCACTGCTCGTCGCAGCGGTACGTGTGGCTGGTGGCCGATGTTGTCGAATAAAATTCGAAAAATACAATTCGAAAACCGAATTGAAGCCATCAGTTGTCGTTCTAATGTCATTTCTATGCTCTTCGCACACTTTCCGTATCGGTTGGCATGAAATTTCTCCAAAAAAGCAAAGGTTGTTACACGAACAGGATTCAAGTGTCACACGTTGGGAGGAGCGTCGCCGGCCTTCGTCTGCCGTCGCCGGACGCGCGCCTCGGAAGCTCAGTGCGTAACCTGCGAGTAGGAGGAGCAGGAGTCCGTCGTCGTCGTCGTCGTCGTCGTCGAATCGTTTCGATGCCTCCTAAGTGATGCGTCGAAGGTGCCTGCTGCCTTCGTCTGCCGTAACCGGACGCGCGCTTGCGCCTGCCTGCCTGCCTGCCTGCCTGCCTGCCTGCCTCGCAATCGTACGAGTGCGTAACGGCGCGAGTCCGTCGAATCGTTTCGATATGCCTAAGTGACACCGCGCGCGGAGAAGGCGGCTTTGCTTCGTTTGCCGTAGCCGGACGCGCGTCGTGCGCCTCGGCACTGCTCGTCGCAGCGGTACGTGTGGCTGGTGGCCGATGTTGTCGAATAAAATTCGAAAAATACAATTCGAAAACCGAATTGAAGCCATCAGTTGTCGTTCTAATGTCATTTCTATGCTCTTCGCACACTTTCCGTATCGGTTGGCATGAAATTTCTCCAAAAAAGCAAAGGTTGTTACACGAACAGGATTCAAGTGTCACACGTTGGGAGGAGCGTCGCCGGCCTTCGTCTGCCGTCGCCGGACGCGCGCCTCGGAAGCTCAGTGCGTAACCTGCGAGGAGGAGGAGCAGGAGTCCGTCGTCGTCGTCGTCGTCGTCGAATCGTTTCGATGCCTCCTAAGTGATGCGTCGAAGGTGCCTGCTGCCTTCGTCTGCCGTAACCGGACGCGCGCTTGCGCCTGCCTGCCTGCCTGCCTGCCTGCCTCGCAATCGTACGAGTGCGTAACGGCGCGAGTCCGTCGAATCGTTTCGATATGCCTAAGTGACACCGCGCGCGGAGAAGGCGGCTTTGCTTCGTTTGCCCTAGCCGGACGCGCGTCGTGCGCCTCGGCACTGCTCGTCGCAGCGGTACGTGTGGCTGGTGGCCGATGTTGTCGAATAAAATTCGAAAAATACAATTCGAAAACCGAATTGAAGCCATCAGTTGTCGTTCTAATGTCATTTCTATGCTCTTCGCACACTTTCCGTATCGGTTGGCATGAAATTTCTCCAAAAAAGCAAAGGTTGTTACACGAACAGGATTCAAGTGTCACACGTTGGGAGGAGCGTCGCCGGCCTTCGTCTGCCGTCGCCGGACGCGCGCCTCGGAAGCTCAGTGCGTAACCTGCGAGGAGGAGGAGCAGGAGTCCGTCGTCGTCGTCGTCGTCGTCGTCGAATCGTTTCGATGCCTCCTAAGTGATGCGTCGAAGGTGCCTGCTGCCTTCGTCTGCCGTAACCGGACGCGCGCTTGCGCCTGCCTGCCTGCCTGCCTGCCTGCCTGCCTGCCTCGCAATCGTACGAGTGCGTAACGGCGCGAGTCCGTCGAATCGTTTCGATATGCCTAAGTGACACCGCGCGCGGAGAAGGCGGCTTTGCTTCGTTTGCCGTAGCCGGACGCGCGTCGTGCGCCTCGGCACTGCTCGTCGCAGCGGTACGTGTGGCTGGTGGCCGATGTTGTCGAATAAAATTCGAAAAATACAATTCGAAAACCGAATTGAAGCCATCAGTTGTCGTTCTAATGTCATTTCTATGCTCTTCGCACACTTTCCGTATCGGTTGGCATGAAATTTCTCCAAAAAAGCAAAGGTTGTTACACGAACAGGATTCAAGTGTCACACGTTGGGAGGAGCGTCGCCGGCCTTCGTCTGCCGTCGCCGGACGCGCGCCTCGGAAGCTCAGTGCGTAACCTGCGAGGAGGAGGAGCAGGAGTCCGTCGTCGTCGTCGTCGTCGTCGTCGAATCGTTTCGATGCCTCCTAAGTGATGCGTCGAAGGTGCCTGCTGCCTTCGTCTGCCGTAACCGGACGCGCGCTTGCGCCTGCCTGCCTGCCTGCCTGCCTGCCTGCCTCGCAATCGTACGAGTGCGTAACGGCGCGAGTCCGTCGAATCGTTTCGATATGCCTAAGTGACACCGCGCGCGGAGAAGGCGGCTTTGCTTCGTTTGCCGTAGCCGGACGCGCGTCGTGCGCCTCGGCACTGCTCGTCGCAGCGGTACGTGTGGCTGGTGGCCGATGTTGTCGAATAAAATTCGAAAAATACAATTCGAAAACCGAATTGAAGCCATCAGTTGTCGTTCTAATGTCATTTCTATGCTCTTCGCACACTTTCCGTATCGGTTGGCATGAAATTTCTCCAAAAAAGCAAAGGTTGTTACACGAACAGGATTCAAGTGTCACACGTTGGGAGGAGCGTCGCCGGCCTTCGTCTGCCGTCGCCGGACGCGCGCCTCGGAAGCTCAGTGCGTAACCTGCGAGTAGGAGGAGCAGGAGTCCGTCGTCGTCGTCGTCGTCGTCGTCGAATCGTTTCGATGCCTCCTAAGTGATGCGTCGAAGGTGCCTGCTGCCTTCGTCTGCCGTAACCGGACGCGCGCTTGCGCCTGCCTGCCTGCCTGCCTGCCTGCCTGCCTCGCAATCGTACGAGTGCGTAACGGCGCGAGTCCGTCGAATCGTTTCGATATGCCTAAGTGACACCGCGCGCGGAGAAGGCGGCTTTGCTTCGTTTGCCGTAGCCGGACGCGCGTCGTGCGCCTCGGCACTGCTCGTCGCAGCGGTACGTGTGGCTGGTGGCCGATGTTGTCGAATAAAATTCGAAAAATACAATTCGAAAACCGAATTGAAGCCATCAGTTGTCGTTCTAATGTCATTTCTATGCTCTTCGCACACTTTCCGTATCGGTTGGCATGAAATTTCTCCAAAAAAGCAAAGGTTGTTACACGAACAGGATTCAAGTGTCACACGTTGGGAGGAGCGTCGCCGGCCTTCGTCTGCCGTCGCCGGACGCGCGCCTCGGAAGCTCAGTGCGTAACCTGCGAGTAGGAGGAGCAGGAGTCCGTCGTCGTCGTCGTCGTCGTCGTCGAATCGTTTCGATGCCTCCTAAGTGATGCGTCGAAGGTGCCTGCTGCCTTCGTCTGCCGTAACCGGACGCGCGCTTGCGCCTGCCTGCCTGCCTGCCTGCCTGCCTGCCTGCCTCGCAATCGTACGAGTGCGTAACGGCGCGAGTCCGTCGAATCGTTTCGATATGCCTAAGTGACACCGCGCGCGGAGAAGGCGGCTTTGCTTCGTTTGCCGTAGCCGGACGCGCGTCGTGCGCCTCGGCACTGCTCGTCGCAGCGGTACGTGTGGCTGGTGGCCGATGTTGTCGAATAAAATTCGAAAAATACAATTCGAAAACCGAATTGAAGCCATCAGTTGTCGTTCTAATGTCATTTCTATGCTCTTCGCACACTTTCCGTATCGGTTGGCATGAAATTTCTCCAAAAAAGCAAAGGTTGTTACACGAACAGGATTCAAGTGTCACACGTTGGGAGGAGCGTCGCCGGCCTTCGTCTGCCGTCGCCGGACGCGCGCCTCGGAAGCTCAGTGCGTAACCTGCGAGGAGGAGGAGCAGGAGTCCGTCGTCGTCGTCGTCGTCGTCGTCGAATCGTTTCGATGCCTCCTAAGTGATGCGTCGAAGGTGCCTGCTGCCTTCGTCTGCCGTAACCGGACGCGCGCTTGCGCCTGCCTGCCTGCCTGCCTGCCTGCCTGCCTCGCAATCGTACGAGTGCGTAACGGCGCGAGTCCGTCGAATCGTTTCGATATGCCTAAGTGACACCGCGCGCGGAGAAGGCGGCTTTGCTTCGTTTGCCGTAGCCGGACGCGCGTCGTGCGCCTCGGCACTGCTCGTCGCAGCGGTACGTGTGGCTGGTGGCCGATGTTGTCGAATAAAATTCGAAAAATACAATTCGAAAACCGAATTGAAGCCATCAGTTGTCGTTCTAATGTCATTTCTATGCTCTTCGCACACTTTCCGTATCGGTTGGCATGAAATTTCTCCAAAAAAGCAAAGGTTGTTACACGAACAGGATTCAAGTGTCACACGTTGGGAGGAGCGTCGCCGGCCTTCGTCTGCCGTCGCCGGACGCGCGCCTCGGAAGCTCAGTGCGTAACCTGCGAGTAGGAGGAGCAGGAGTCCGTCGTCGTCGTCGTCGTCGTCGTCGAATCGTTTCGATGCCTCCTAAGTGATGCGTCGAAGGTGCCTGCTGCCTTCGTCTGCCGTAACCGGACGCGCGCTTGCGCCTGCCTGCCTGCCTGCCTGCCTGCCTGCCTGCCTCGCAATCGTACGAGTGCGTAACGGCGCGAGTCCGTCGAATCGTTTCGATATGCCTAAGTGACACCGCGCGCGGAGAAGGCGGCTTTGCTTCGTTTGCCGTAGCCGGACGCGCGTCGTGCGCCTCGGCACTGCTCGTCGCAGCGGTACGTGTGGCTGGTGGCCGATGTTGTCGAATAAAATTCGAAAAATACAATTCGAAAACCGAATTGAAGCCATCAGTTGTCGTTCTAATGTCATTTCTATGCTCTTCGCACACTTTCCGTATCGGTTGGCATGAAATTTCTCCAAAAAAGCAAAGGTTGTTACACGAACAGGATTCAAGTGTCACACGTTGGGAGGAGCGTCGCCGGCCTTCGTCTGCCGTCGCCGGACGCGCGCCTCGGAAGCTCAGTGCGTAACCTGCGAGGAGGAGGAGCAGGAGTCCGTCGTCGTCGTCGTCGTCGTCGTCGAATCGTTTCGATGCCTCCTAAGTGATGCGTCGAAGGTGCCTGCTGCCTTCGTCTGCCGTAACCGGACGCGCGCTTGCGCCTGCCTGCCTGCCTGCCTGCCTGCCTGCCTCGCAATCGTACGAGTGCGTAACGGCGCGAGTCCGTCGAATCGTTTCGATATGCCTAAGTGACACCGCGCGCGGAGAAGGCGGCTTTGCTTCGTTTGCCGTAGCCGGACGCGCGTCGTGCGCCTCGGCACTGCTCGTCGCAGCGGTACGTGTGGCTGGTGGCCGATGTTGTCGAATAAAATTCGAAAAATACAATTCGAAAACCGAATTGAAGCCATCAGTTGTCGTTCTAATGTCATTTCTATGCTCTTCGCACACTTTCCGTATCGGTTGGCATGAAATTTCTCCAAAAAAGCAAAGGTTGTTACACGAACAGGATTCAAGTGTCACACGTTGGGAGGAGCGTCGCCGGCCTTCGTCTGCCGTCGCCGGACGCGCGCCTCGGAAGCTCAGTGCGTAACCTGCGAGGAGGAGGAGCAGGAGTCCGTCGTCGTCGTCGTCGTCGAATCGTTTCGATGCCTCCTAAGTGATGCGTCGAAGGTGCCTGCTGCCTTCGTCTGCCGTAACCGGACGCGCGCTTGCGCCTGCCTGCCTGCCTGCCTCGCAATCGTACGAGTGCGTAACGGCGCGAGTCCGTCGAATCGTTTCGATATGCCTAAGTGACACCGCGCGCGGAGAAGGCGGCTTTGCTTCGTTTGCCGTAGCCGGACGCGCGTCGTGCGCCTCGGCACTGCTCGTCGCAGCGGTACGTGTGGCTGGTGGCCGATGTTGTCGAATAAAATTCGAAAAATACAATTCGAAAACCGAAGTGAAGCCATCAGTTGTCGTTCTAATGTCATTTCTATGCTCTTCGCACACTTTCCGTATCGGTTGGCATGAAATTTCTCCAAAAAAGCAAAGGTTGTTACACGAACAGGATTCAAGTGTCACACGTTGGGAGGAGCGTCGCCGGCCTTCGTCTGCCGTCGCCGGACGCGCGCCTCGGAAGCTCAGTGCGTAACCTGCGAGGAGGAGGAGCAGGAGTCCGTCGTCGTCGTCGTCGAATCGTTTCGATGCCTCCTAAGTGATGCGTCGAAGGTGCCTGCTGCCTTCGTCTGCCGTAACCGGACGCGCGCTTGCGCCTGCCTGCCTGCCTGCCTGTCTGCCTGCCTGCCTGCCTCGCAATCGTACGAGTGCGTAACGGCGCGAGTCCGTCGAATCGTTTCGATATGCCTAAGTGACACCGCGCGCGGAGAAGGCGGCTTTGCTTCGTTTGCCGTAGCCGGACGCGCGTCGTGCGCCTCGGCACTGCTTGTCGCAGCGGTACGTGTGGCTGGTGGCCGATGTTGTCGAATAAAATTCGAAAAATACAATTCGAAAACCGAATTGAAGCCATCAGTTGTCGTTCTAATGTCATTTCTATGCTCTTCGCACACTTTCCGTATCGGTTGGCATGAAATTTCTCCAAAAAAGCAAAGGTTGTTACACGAACAGGATTCAAGTGTCACACGTTGGGAGGAGCGTCGCCGGCCTTCGTCTGCCGTCGCCGGACGCGCGCCTCGGAAGCTCAGTGCGTAACCTGCGAGGAGGAGGAGCAGGAGTCCGTCGTCGTCGTCGTCGTCGTCGTCGAATCGTTTCGATGCCTCCTAAGTGATGCGTCGAAGGTGCCTGCTGCCTTCGTCTGCCGTAACCGGACGCGCGCTTGCGCCTGCCTGCCTGCCTGCCTGCCTGCCTGCCTCGCAATCGTACGAGTGCGTAACGGCGCGAGTCCGTCGAATCGTTTCGATATGCCTAAGTGACACCGCGCGCGGAGAAGGCGGCTTTGCTTCGTTTGCCGTAGCCGGACGCGCGTCGTGCGCCTCGGCACTGCTCGTCGCAGCGGTACGTGTGGCTGGTGGCCGATGTTGTCGAATAAAATTCGAAAAATACAATTCGAAAACCGAATTGAAGCCATCAGTTGTCGTTCTAATGTCATTTCTATGCTCTTCGCACACTTTCCGTATCGGTTGGCATGAAATTTCTCCAAAAAAGCAAAGGTTGTTACACGAACAGGATTCAAGTGTCACACGTTGGGAGGAGCGTCGCCGGCCTTCGTCTGCCGTCGCCGGACGCGCGCCTCGGAAGCTCAGTGCGTAACCTGCGAGGAGGAGGAGCAGGAGTCCGTCGTCGTCGTCGTCGAATCGTTTCGATGCCTCCTAAGTGATGCGTCGAAGGTGCCTGCTGCCTTCGTCTGCCGTAACCGGACGCGCGCTTGCGCCTGCCTGCCTGCCTGCCTGCCTGCCTGCCTCGCAATCGTACGAGTGCGTAACGGCGCGAGTCCGTCGAATCGTTTCGATATGCCTAAGTGACACCGCGCGCGGAGAAGGCGGCTTTGCTTCGTTTGCCGTAGCCGGACGCGCGTCGTGCGCCTCGGCACTGCTCGTCGCAGCGGTACGTGTGGCTGGTGGCCGATGTTGTCGAATAAAATTCGAAAAATACAATTCGAAAACCGAATTGAAGCCATCAGTTGTCGTTCTAATGTCATTTCTATGCTCTTCGCACACTTTCCGTATCGGTTGGCATGAAATTTCTCCAAAAAAGCAAAGGTTGTTACACGAACAGGATTCAAGTGTCACACGTTGGGAGGAGCGTCGCCGGCCTTCGTCTGCCGTCGCCGGACGCGCGCCTCGGAAGCTCAGTGCGTAACCTGCGAGGAGGAGGAGCAGGAGTCCGTCGTCGTCGTCGTCGTCGTCGTCGAATCGTTTCGATGCCTCCTAAGTGATGCGTCGAAGGTGCCTGCTGCCTTCGTCTGCCGTAACCGGACGCGCGCTTGCGCCTGCCTGCCTGCCTGCCTGCCTGCCTGCCTCGCAATCGTACGAGTGCGTAACGGCGCGAGTCCGTCGAATCGTTTCGATATGCCTAAGTGACACCGCGCGCGGAGAAGGCGGCTTTGCTTCGTTTGCCGTAGCCGGACGCGCGTCGTGCGCCTCGGCACTGCTCGTCGCAGCGGTACGTGTGGCTGGTGGCCGATGTTGTCGAATAAAATTCGAAAAATACAATTCGAAAACCGAATTGAAGCCATCAGTTGTCGTTCTAATGTCATTTCTATGCTCTTCGCACACTTTCCGTATCGGTTGGCATGAAATTTCTCCAAAAAAGCAAAGGTTGTTACACGAACAGGATTCAAGTGTCACACGTTGGGAGGAGCGTCGCCGGCCTTCGTCTGCCGTCGCCGGACGCGCGCCTCGGAAGCTCAGTGCGTAACCTGCGAGGAGGAGGAGCAGGAGTCCGTCGTCGTCGTCGTCGTCGTCGTCGAATCGTTTCGATGCCTCCTAAGTGATGCGTCGAAGGTGCCTGCTGCCTTCGTCTGCCGTAACCGGACGCGCGCTTGCGCCTGCCTGCCTGCCTGCCTGCCTGCCTGCCTGCCTCGCAATCGTACGAGTGCGTAACGGCGCGAGTCCGTCGAATCGTTTCGATATGCCTAAGTGACACCGCGCGCGGAGAAGGCGGCTTTGCTTCGTTTGCCGTAGCCGGACGCGCGTCGTGCGCCTCGGCACTGCTCGTCGCAGCGGTACGTGTGGCTGGTGGCCGATGTTGTCGAATAAAATTCGAAAAATACAATTCGAAAACCGAATTGAAGCCATCAGTTGTCGTTCTAATGTCATTTCTATGCTCTTCGCACACTTTCCGTATCGGTTGGCATGAAATTTCTCCAAAAAAGCAAAGGTTGTTACACGAACAGGATTCAAGTGTCACACGTTGGGATGAGCGTCGCCGGCCTTCGTCTGCCGTCGCCGGACGCGCGCCTCGGAAGCTCAGTGCGTAACCTGCGAGGAGGAGGAGCAGGAGTCCGTCGTCGTCGTCGTCGAATCGTTTCGATGCCTCCTAAGTGATGCGTCGAAGGTGCCTGCTGCCTTCGTCTGCCGTAACCGGACGCGCGCTTGCGCCTGCCTGCCTGCCTGCCTGCCTGCCTGCCTCGCAATCGTACGAGTGCGTAACGGCGCGAGTCCGTCGAATCGTTTCGATATGCCTAAGTGACACCGCGCGCGGAGAAGGCGGCTTTGCTTCGTTTGCCGTAGCCGGACGCGCGTCGTGCGCCTCGGCACTGCTCGTCGCAGCGGTACGTGTGGCTGGTGGCCGATGTTGTCGAATAAAATTCGAAAAATACAATTCGAAAACCGAATTGAAGCCATCAGTTGTCGTTCTAATGTCATTTCTATGCTCTTCGCACACTTTCCGTATCGGTTGGCATGAAATTTCTCCAAAAAAGCAAAGGTTGTTACACGAACAGGATTCAAGTGTCACACGTTGGGAGGAGCGTCGCCGGCCTTCGTCTGCCGTCGCCGGACGCGCGCCTCGGAAGCTCAGTGCGTAACCTGCGAGGAGGAGGAGCAGGAGTCCGTCGTCGTCGTCGTCGTCGAATCGTTTCGATGCCTCCTAAGTGATGCGTCGAAGGTGCCTGCTGCCTTCGTCTGCCGTAACCGGACGCGCGCTTGCGCCTGCCTGCCTGCCTGCCTGCCTGCCTCGCAATCGTACGAGTGCGTAACGGCGCGAGTCCGTCGAATCGTTTCGATATGCCTAAGTGACACCGCGCGCGGAGAAGGCGGCTTTGCTTCGTTTGCCGTAGCCGGACGCGCGTCGTGCGCCTCGGCACTGCTCGTCGCAGCGGTACGTGTGGCTGGTGGCCGATGTTGTCGAATAAAATTCGAAAAATACAATTCGAAAACCGAATTGAAGCCATCAGTTGTCGTTCTAATGTCATTTCTATGCTCTTCGCACACTTTCCGTATCGGTTGGCATGAAATTTCTCCAAAAAAGCAAAGGTTGTTACACGAACAGGATTCAAGTGTCACACGTTGGGAGGAGCGTCGCCGGCCTTCGTCTGCCGTCGCCGGACGCGCGCCTCGGAAGCTCAGTGCGTAACCTGCGAGGAGGAGGAGCAGGAGTCCGTCGTCGTCGTCGTCGTCGTCGTCGAATCGTTTCGATGCCTCCTAAGTGATGCGTCGAAGGTGCCTGCTGCCTTCGTCTGCCGTAACCGGACGCGCGCTTGCGCCTGCCTGCCTGCCTGCCTGCCTGCCTGCCTCGCAATCGTACGAGTGCGTAACGGCGCGAGTCCGTCGAATCGTTTCGATATGCCTAAGTGACACCGCGCGCGGAGAAGGCGGCTTTGCTTCGTTTGCCGTAGCCGGACGCGCGTCGTGCGCCTCGGCACTGCTCGTCGCAGCGGTACGTGTGGCTGGTGGCCGATGTTGTCGAATAAAATTCGAAAAATACAATTCGAAAACCGAATTGAAGCCATCAGTTGTCGTTCTAATGTCATTTCTATGCTCTTCGCACACTTTCCGTATCGGTTGGCATGAAATTTCTCCAAAAAAGCAAAGGTTGTTACACGAACAGGATTCAAGTGTCACACGTTGGGAGGAGCGTCGCCGGCCTTCGTCTGCCGTCGCCGGACGCGCGCCTCGGAAGCTCAGTGCGTAACCTGCGAGGAGGAGGAGCAGGAGTCCGTCGTCGTCGTCGTCGTCGTCGTCGAATCGTTTCGATGCCTCCTAAGTGATGCGTCGAAGGTGCCTGCTGCCTTCGTCTGCCGTAACCGGACGCGCGCTTGCGCCTGCCTGCCTGCCTGCCTGCCTGCCTCGCAATCGTACGAGTGCGTAACGGCGCGAGTCCGTCGAATCGTTTCGATATGCCTAAGTGACACCGCGCGCGGAGAAGGCGGCTTTGCTTCGTTTGCCGTAGCCGGACGCGCGTCGTGCGCCTCGGCACTGCTCGTCGCAGCGGTACGTGTGGCTGGTGGCCGATGTTGTCGAATAAAATTCGAAAAATACAATTCGAAAACCGAATTGAAGCCATCAGTTGTCGTTCTAATGTCATTTCTATGCTCTTCGCACACTTTCCGTATCGGTTGGCATGAAATTTCTCCAAAAAAGCAAAGGTTGTTACACGAACAGGATTCAAGTGTCACACGTTGGGAGGAGCGTCGCCGGCCTTCGTCTGCCGTCGCCGGACGCGCGCCTCGGAAGCTCAGTGCGTAACCTGCGAGGAGGAGGAGCAGGAGTCCGTCGTCGTCGTCGTCGTCGTCGTCGTCGAATCGTTTCGATGCCTCCTAAGTGATGCGTCGAAGGTGCCTGCTGCCTTCGTCTGCCGTAACCGGACGCGCGCTTGCGCCTGCCTGCCTGCCTGCCTGCCTGCCTGCCTGCCTGCCTCGCAATCGTACGAGTGCGTAACGGCGCGAGTCCGTCGAATCGTTTCGATATGCCTAAGTGACACCGCGCGCGGAGAAGGCGGCTTTGCTTCGTTTGCCGTAGCCGGACGCGCGTCGTGCGCCTCGGCACTGCTCGTCGCAGCGGTACGTGTGGCTGGTGGCCGATGTTGTCGAATAAAATTCGAAAAATACAATTCGAAAACCGAATTGAAGCCATCAGTTGTCGTTCTAATGTCATTTCTATGCTCTTCGCACACTTTCCGTATCGGTTGGCATGAAATTTCTCCAAAAAAGCAAAGGTTGTTACACGAACAGGATTCAAGTGTCACACGTTGGGAGGAGCGTCGCCGGCCTTCGTCTGCCGTCGCCGGACGCGCGCCTCGGAAGCTCAGTGCGTAACCTGCGAGGAGGAGGAGCAGGAGTCCGTCGTCGTCGTCGTCGTCGTCGAATCGTTTCGATGCCTCCTAAGTGATGCGTCGAAGGTGCCTGCTGCCTTCGTCTGCCGTAACCGGACGCGCGCTTGCGCCTGCCTGCCTGCCTGCCTGCCTGCCTGCCTCGCAATCGTACGAGTGCGTAACGGCGCGAGTCCGTCGAATCGTTTCGATATGCCTAAGTGACACCGCGCGCGGAGAAGGCGGCTTTGCTTCGTTTGCCGTAGCCGGACGCGCGTCGTGCGCCTCGGCACTGCTCGTCGCAGCGGTACGTGTGGCTGGTGGCCGATGTTGTCGAATAAAATTCGAAAAATACAATTCGAAAACCGAATTGAAGCCATCAGTTGTCGTTCTAATGTCATTTCTATGCTCTTCGCACACTTTCCGTATCGGTTGGCATGAAATTTCTCCAAAAAAGCAAAGGTTGTTACACGAACAGGATTCAAGTGTCACACGTTGGGAGGAGCGTCGCCGGCCTTCGTCTGCCGTCGCCGGACGCGCGCCTCGGAAGCCCAGTGCGTAACCTGCGAGGAGGAGGAGCAGGAGTCCGTCGTCGTCGTCGTCGTCGTCGTCGTCGTCGAATCGTTTCGATGCCTCCTAAGTGATGCGTCGAAGGTGCCTGCTGCCTTCGTCTGCCGTAACCGGACGCGCGCTTGCGCCTGCCTGCCTGCCTGCCTGCCTGCCTCGCAATCGTACGAGTGCGTAACGGCGCGAGTCCGTCGAATCGTTTCGATATGCCTAAGTGACACCGCGCGCGGAGAAGGCGGCTTTGCTTCGTTTGCCGTAGCCGGACGCGCGTCGTGCGCCTCGGCACTGCTCGTCGCAGCGGTACGTGTGGCTGGTGGCCGATGTTGTCGAATAAAATTCGAAAAATACAATTCGAAAACCGAATTGAAGCCATCAGTTGTCGTTCTAATGTCATTTCTATGCTCTTCGCACACTTTCCGTATCGGTTGGCATGAAATTTCTCCAAAAAAGCAAAGGTTGTTACACGAACAGGATTCAAGTGTCACACGTTGGGAGGAGCGTCGCCGGCCTTCGTCTGCCGTCGCCGGACGCGCGCCTCGGAAGCTCAGTGCGTAACCTGCGAGGAGGAGGAGCAGGAGTCCGTCGTCGTCGTCGTCGTCGTCGTCGAATCGTTTCGATGCCTCCTAAGTGATGCGTCGAAGGTGCCTGCTGCCTTCGTCTGCCGTAACCGGATGCGCGCTTGCGCCTGCCTGCCTGCCTGCCTGCCTGCCTGCCTCGCAATCGTACGAGTGCGTAACGGCGCGAGTCCGTCGAATCGTTTCGATATGCCTAAGTGACACCGCGCGCGGAGAAGGCGGCTTTGCTTCGTTTGCCGTAGCCGGACGCGCGTCGTGCGCCTCGGCACTGCTCGTCGCAGCGGTACGTGTGGCTGGTGGCCGATGTTGTCGAATAAAATTCGAAAAATACAATTCGAAAACCGAATTGAAGCCATCAGTTGTCGTTCTAATGTCATTTCTATGCTCTTCGCACACTTTCCGTATCGGTTGGCATGAAATTTCTCCAAAAAAGCAAAGGTTGTTACACGAACAGGATTCAAGTGTCACACGTTGGGAGGAGCGTCGCCGGCCTTCGTCTGCCGTCGCCGGACGCGCGCCTCGGAAGCTCAGTGCGTAACCTGCGAGGAGGAGGAGCAGGAGTCCGTCGTCGTCGTCGTCGTCGTCGTCGTCGTCGAATCGTTTCGATGCCTCCTAAGTGATGCGTCGAAGGTGCCTGCTGCCTTCGTCTGCCGTAACCGGACGCGCGCTTGCGCCTGCCTGCCTGCCTCGCAATCGTACGAGTGCGTAACGGCGCGAGTCCGTCGAATCGTTTCGATATGCCTAAGTGACACCGCGCGCGGAGAAGGCGGCTTTGCTTCGTTTGCCGTAGCCGGACGCGCGTCGTGCGCCTCGGCACTGCTCGTCGCAGCGGTACGTGTGGCTGGTGGCCGATGTTGTCGAATAAAATTCGAAAAATACAATTCGAAAACCGAATTGAAGCCATCAGTTGTCGTTCTAATGTCATTTCTATGCTCTTCGCACACTTTCCGTATCGGTTGGCATGAAATTTCTCCAAAAAAGCAAAGGTTGTTACACGAACAGGATTCAAGTGTCACACGTTGGGAGGAGCGTCGCCGGCCTTCGTCTGCCGTCGCCGGACGCGCGCCTCGGAAGCTCAGTGCGTAACCTGCGAGGAGGAGGAGCAGGAGTCCGTCGTCGTCGTCGTCGTCGTCGTCGTCGTCGAATCGTTTCGATGCCTCCTAAGTGATGCGTCGAAGGTGCCTGCTGCCTTCGTCTGCCGTAACCGGACGCGCGCTTGCGCCTGCCTGCCTGCCTGCCTGCCTGCCTCGCAATCGTACGAGTGCGTAACGGCGCGAGTCCGTCGAATCGTTTCGATATGCCTAAGTGACACCGAGCGCAAAGAAGGCGGCTTTGCTTCGTTTGCCGTAGCCGGACGCGCGTCGTGCGCCTCGGCACTGCTCGTCGCAGCGGTACGTGTGGCTGGTGGCCGATGTTGTCGAATAAAATTCGAAAAATACAATTCGAAAACCGAATTGAAGCCATCAGTTGTCGTTCTAATGTCATTTCTATGCTCTTCGCACACTTTCCGTATCGGTTGGCATGAAATTTCTCAAAAAAAGCAAAGGTTGTTACACGAACAGGATTCAAGTGTCACACGTTGGGAGGAGCGTCGCCGGCCTTCGTCTGCCGTCGCCGGACGCGCGCCTCGGAAGCTCAGTGCGTAACCTGCGAGGAGGAGGAGCAGGAGTCCGTCGTCGTCGTCGTCGTCGTCGAATCGTTTCGATGCCTCCTAAGTGATGCGTCGAAGGTGCCTGCTGCCTTCGTCTGCCGTAACCGGACGCGCGCTTGCGCCTGCCTGCCTGCCTGCCTGCCTGCCTGCCTGCCTCGCAATCGTACGAGTGCGTAACGGCGCGAGTCCGTCGAATCGTTTCGATATGCCTAAGTGACACCGCGCGCGGAGAAGGCGGCTTTGCTTCGTTTGCCGTAGCCGGACGCGCGTCGTGCGCCTCGGCACTGCTCGTCGCAGCGGTACGTGTGGCTGGTGGCCGATGTTGTCGAATAAAATTCGAAAAATACAATTCGAAAACCGAATTGAAGCCATCAGTTGTCGTTCTAATGTCATTTCTATGCTCTTCGCACACTTTCCGTATCGGTTGGCATGAAATTTCTCCAAAAAAGCAAAGGTTGTTACACGAACAGGATTCAAGTGTCACACGTTGGGAGGAGCGTCGCCGGCCTTCGTCTGCCGTCGCCGGACGCGCGCCTCGGAAGCTCAGTGCGTAACCTGCGAGGAGGAGGAGCAGGAGTCCGTCGTCGTCGTCGTCGTCGAATCGTTTCGATGCCTCCTAAGTGATGCGTCGAAGGTGCCTGCTGCCTTCGTCTGCCGTAACCGGACGCGCGCTTGCGCCTGCCTGCCTGCCTGCCTGCCTGCCTCGCAATCGTACGAGTGCGTAACGGCGCGAGTCCGTCGAATCGTTTCGATATGCCTAAGTGACACCGCGCGCGGAGAAGGCGGCTTTGCTTCGTTTGCCGTAGCCGGACGCGCGTCGTGCGCCTCGGCACTGCTCGTCGCAGCGGTACGTGTGGCTGGTGGCCGATGTTGTCGAATAAAATTCGAAAAATACAATTCGAAAACCGAATTGAAGCCATCAGTTGTCGTTCTAATGTCATTTCTATGCTCTTCGCACACTTTCCGTATCGGTTGGCATGAAATTTCTCCAAAAAAGCAAAGGTTGTTACACGAACAGGATTCAAGTGTCACACGTTGGGAGGAGCGTCGCCGGCCTTCGTCTGCCGTCGCCGGACGCGCGCCTCGGAAGCTCAGTGCGTAACCTGCGAGGAGGAGGAGCAGGAGTCCGTCGTCGTCGTCGTCGAATCGTTTCGATGCCTCCTAAGTGATGCGTCGAAGGTGCCTGCTGCCTTCGTCTGCCGTAACCGGACGCGCGCTTGCGCCTGCCTGCCTGCCTGCCTGCCTGCCTGCCTCGCAATCGTACGAGTGCGTAACGGCGCGAGTCCGTCGAATCGTTTCGATATGCCTAAGTGACACCGCGCGCGGAGAAGGCGGCTTTGCTTCGTTTGCCGTAGCCGGACGCGCGTCGTGCGCCTCGGCACTGCTCGTCGCAGCGGTACGTGTGGCTGGTGGCCGATGTTGTCGAATAAAATTCGAAAAATACAATTCGAAAACCGAATTGAAGCCATCAGTTGTCGTTCTAATGTCATTTCTATGCTCTTCGCACACTTTCCGTATCGGTTGGCATGAAATTTCTCCAAAAAAGCAAAGGTTGTTACACGAACAGGATTCAAGTGTCACACGTTGGGAGGAGCGTCGCCGGCCTTCGTCTGCCGTCGCCGGACGCGCGCCTCGGAAGCTCAGTGCGTAACCTGCGAGGAGGAGGAGCAGGAGTCCGTCGTCGTCGTCGTCGTCGTCGTCGAATCGTTTCGATGCCTCCTAAGTGATGCGTCGAAGGTGCCTGCTGCCTTCGTCTGCCGTAACCGGACGCGCGCTTGCGCCTGCCTGCCTGCCTGCCTGCCTGCCTGCCTGCCTGCCTCGCAATCGTACGAGTGCGTAACGGCGCGAGTCCGTCGAATCGTTTCGATATGCCTAAGTGACACCGCGCGCGGAGAAGGCGGCTTTGCTTCGTTTGCCGTAGCCGGACGCGCGTCGTGCGCCTCGGCACTGCTCGTCGCAGCGGTACGTGTGGCTGGTGGCCGATGTTGTCGAATAAAATTCGAAAAATACAATTCGAAAACCGAATTGAAGCCATCAGTTGTCGTTCTAATGTCATTTCTATGCTCTTCGCACACTTTCCGTATCGGTTGGCATGAAATTTCTCCAAAAAAGCAAAGGTTGTTACACGAACAGGATTCAAGTGTCACACGTTGGGATGAGCGTCGCCGGCCTTCGTCTGCCGTCGCCGGACGCGCGCCTCGGAAGCTCAGTGCGTAACCTGCGAGGAGGAGGAGCAGGAGTCCGTCGTCGTCGTCGTCGAATCGTTTCGATGCCTCCTAAGTGATGCGTCGAAGGTGCCTGCTGCCTTCGTCTGCCGTAACCGGACGCGCGCTTGCGCCTGCCTGCCTGCCTGCCTGCCTGCCTGCCTCGCAATCGTACGAGTGCGTAACGGCGCGAGTCCGTCGAATCGTTTCGATATGCCTAAGTGACACCGCGCGCGGAGAAGGCGGCTTTGCTTCGTTTGCCGTAGCCGGACGCGCGTCGTGCGCCTCGGCACTGCTCGTCGCAGCGGTACGTGTGGCTGGTGGCCGATGTTGTCGAATAAAATTCGAAAAATACAATTCGAAAACCGAATTGAAGCCATCAGTTGTCGTTCTAATGTCATTTCTATGCTCTTCGCACACTTTCCGTATCGGTTGGCATGAAATTTCTCCAAAAAAGCAAAGGTTGTTACACGAACAGGATTCAAGTGTCACACGTTGGGAGGAGCGTCGCCGGCCTTCGTCTGCCGTCGCCGGACGCGCGCCTCGGAAGCTCAGTGCGTAACCTGCGAGGAGGAGGAGCAGGAGTCCGTCGTCGTCGTCGTCGTCGTCGTCGAATCGTTTCGATGCCTGCTAAGTGATGCGTCGAAGGTGCCTGCTGCCTTCGTCTGCCGTAACCGGACGCGCGCTTGCGCCTGCCTGCCTGCCTGCCTGCCTCGCAATCGTACGAGTGCGTAACGGCGCGAGTCCGTCGAATCGTTTCGATATGCCTAAGTGACACCGCGCGCGGAGAAGGCGGCTTTGCTTCGTTTGCCGTAGCCGGACGCGCGTCGTGCGCCTCGGCACTGCTCGTCGCAGCGGTACGTGTGGCTGGTGGCCGATGTTGTCGAATAAAATTCGAAAAATACAATTCGAAAACCGAATTGAAGCCATCAGTTGTCGTTCTAATGTCATTTCTATGCTCTTCGCACACTTTCCGTATCGGTTGGCATGAAATTTCTCCAAAAAAGCAAAGGTTGTTACACGAACAGGATTCAAGTGTCACACGTTGGGAGGAGCGTCGCCGGCCTTCGTCTGCCGTCGCCGGACGCGCGCCTCGGAAGCTCAGTGCGTAACCTGCGAGGAGGAGGAGCAGGAGTCCGTCGTCGTCGTCGTCGTCGTCGTCGAATCGTTTCGATGCCTGCTAAGTGATGCGTCGAAGGTGCCTGCTGCCTTCGTCTGCCGTAACCGGACGCGCGCTTGCGCCTGCCTGCCTGCCTGCCTGCCTCGCAATCGTACGAGTGCGTAACGGCGCGAGTCCGTCGAATCGTTTCGATATGCCTAAGTGACACCGCGCGCGGAGAAGGCGGCTTTGCTTCGTTTGCCGTAGCCGGACGCGCGTCGTGCGCCTCGGCACTGCTCGTCGCAGCGGTACGTGTGGCTGGTGGCCGATGTTGTCGAATAAAATTCGAAAAATACAATTCGAAAACCGAATTGAAGCCATCAGTTGTCGTTCTAATGTCATTTCTATGCTCTTCGCACACTTTCCGTATCGGTTGGCATGAAATTTCTCCAAAAAAGCAAAGGTTGTTACACGAACAGGATTCAAGTGTCACACGTTGGGAGGAGCGTCGCCGGCCTTCGTCTGCCGTCGCCGGACGCGCGCCTCGGAAGCTCAGTGCGTAACCTGCGAGGAGGAGGAGCAGGAGTCCGTCGTCGTCGTCGTCGTCGTCGTCGAATCGTTTCGATGCCTCCTAAGTGATGCGTCGAAGGTGCCTGCTGCCTTCGTCTGCCGTAACCGGACGCGCGCTTGCGCCTGCCTGCCTGCCTGCCTGCCTGCCTGCCTGCCTCGCAATCGTACGAGTGCGTAACGGCGCGAGTCCGTCGAATCGTTTCGATATGCCTAAGTGACACCGCGCGCGGAGAAGGCGGCTTTGCTTCGTTTGCCGTAGCCGGACGCGCGTCGTGCGCCTCGGCACTGCTCGTCGCAGCGGTACGTGTGGCTGGTGGCCGATGTTGTCGAATAAAATTCGAAAAATACAATTCGAAAACCGAATTGAAGCCATCAGTTGTCGTTCTAATGTCATTTCTATGCTCTTCGCACACTTTCCGTATCGGTTGGCATGAAATTTCTCCAAAAAAGCAAAGGTTGTTACACGAACAGGATTCAAGTGTCACACGTTGGGAGGAGCGTCGCCGGCCTTCGTCTGCCGTCGCCGGACGCGCGCCTCGGAAGCTCAGTGCGTAACCTGCGAGGAGGAGGAGCAGGAGTCCGTCGTCGTCGTCGTCGTCGTCGTCGAATCGTTTCGATGCCTCCTAAGTGATGCGTCGAAGGTGCCTGCTGCCTTCGTCTGCCGTAACCGGACGCGCGCTTGCGCCTGCCTGCCTGCCTGCCTGCCTGCCTGCCTGCCTGCCTCGCAATCGTACGAGTGCGTAACGGCGCGAGTCCGTCGAATCGTTTCGATATGCCTAAGTGACACCGCGCGCGGAGAAGGCGGCTTTGCTTCGTTTGCCGTAGCCGGACGCGCGTCGTGCGCCTCGGCACTGCTCGTCGCAGCGGTACGTGTGGCTGGTGGCCGATGTTGTCGAATAAAATTCGAAAAATACAATTCGAAAACCGAATTGAAGCCATCAGTTGTCGTTCTAATGTCATTTCTATGCTCTTCGCACACTTTCCGTATCGGTTGGCATGAAATTTCTCCAAAAAAGCAAAGGTTGTTACACGAACAGGATTCAAGTGTCACACGTTGGGAGGAGCGTCGCCGGCCTTCGTCTGCCGTCGCCGGACGCGCGCCTCGGAAGCTCAGTGCGTAACCTGCGAGGAGGAGGAGCAGGAGTCCGTCGTCGTCGTCGTCGTCGTCGTCGTCGTCGAATCGTTTCGATGCCTCCTAAGTGATGCGTCGAAGGTGCCTGCTGCCTTCGTCTGCCGTAACCGGACGCGCGCTTGCGCCTGCCTGCCTGCCTCGCAATCGTACGAGTGCGTAACGGCGCGAGTCCGTCGAATCGTTTCGATATGCCTAAGTGACACCGCGCGCGGAGAAGGCGGCTTTGCTTCGTTTGCCGTAGCCGGACGCGCGTCGTGCGCCTCGGCACTGCTCGTCGCAGCGGTACGTGTGGCTGGTGGCCGATGTTGTCGAATAAAATTCGAAAAATACAATTCGAAAACCGAATTGAAGCCATCAGTTGTCGTTCTAATGTCATTTCTATGCTCTTCGCACACTTTCCGTATCGGTTGGCATGAAATTTCTCCAAAAAAGCAAAGGTTGTTACACGAACAGGATTCAAGTGTCACACGTTGGGAGGAGCGTCGCCGGCCTTCGTCTGCCGTCGCCGGACGCGCGCCTCGGAAGCTCAGTGCGTAACCTGCGAGGAGGAGGAGCAGGAGTCCGTCGTCGTCGTCGTCGTCGTCGTCGTCGTCGAATCGTTTCGATGCCTCCTAAGTGATGCGTCGAAGGTGCCTGCTGCCTTCGTCTGCCGTAACCGGACGCGCGCTTGCGCCTGCCTGCCTGCCTGCCTGCCTGCCTGCCTCGCAATCGTACGAGTGCGTAACGGCGCGAGTCCGTCGAATCGTTTCGATATGCCTAAGTGACACCGCGCGCGGAGAAGGCGGCTTTGCTTCGTTTGCCGTAGCCGGACGCGCGTCGTGCGCCTCGGCACTGCTCGTCGCAGCGGTACGTGTGGCTGGTGGCCGATGTTGTCGAATAAAATTCGAAAAATACAATTCGAAAAACGAATTGAAGCCATCAGTTGTCGTTCTAATGTCATTTCTATGCTCTTCGCACACTTTCCGTATCGGTTGGCATGAAATTTCTCCAAAAAAGCAAAGGTTGTTACACGAACAGGATTCAAGTGTCACACGTTGGGAGGAGCGTCGCCGGCCTTCGTCTGCCGTCGCCGGACGCGCGCCTCGGAAGCTCAGTGCGTAACCTGCGAGGAGGAGGAGCAGGAGTCCGTCGTCGTCGTCGTCGTCGTCGTCGAATCGTTTCGATGCCTCCTAAGTGATGCGTCGAAGGTGCCTGCTGCCTTCGTCTGCCGTAACCGGACGCGCGCTTGCGCCTGCCTGCCTGCCTGCCTGCCTGCCTGCCTCGCAATCGTACGAGTGCGTAACGGCGCGAGTCCGTCGAATCGTTTCGATATGCCTAAGTGACACCGCGCGCGGAGAAGGCGGCTTTGCTTCGTTTGCCGTAGCCGGACGCGCGTCGTGCGCCTCGGCACTGCTCGTCGCAGCGGTACGTGTGGCTGGTGGCCGATGTTGTCGAATAAAATTCGAAAAATACAATTCGAAAACCGAATTGAAGCCATCAGTTGTCGTTCTAATGTCATTTCTATGCTCTTCGCACACTTTCCGTATCGGTTGGCATGAAATTTCTCCAAAAAAGCAAAGGTTGTTACACGAACAGGATTCAAGTGTCACACGTTGGGAGGAGCGTCGCCGGCCTTCGTCTGCCGTCGCCGGACGCGCGCCTCGGAAGCTCAGTGCGTAACCTGCGAGGAGGAGGAGCAGGAGTCCGTCGTCGTCGTCGTCGTCGTCGTCGAATCGTTTCGATGCCTCCTAAGTGATGCGTCGAAGGTGCCTGCTGCCTTCGTCTGCCGTAACCGGACGCGCGCTTGCGCCTGCCTGCCTGCCTGCCTGCCTGCCTGCCTCGCAATCGTACGAGTGCGTAACGGCGCGAGTCCGTCGAATCGTTTCGATATGCCTAAGTGACACCGCGCGCGGAGAAGGCGGCTTTGCTTCGTTTGCCGTAGCCGGACGCGCGTCGTGCGCCTCGGCACTGCTCGTCGCAGCGGTACGTGTGGCTGGTGGCCGATGTTGTCGAATAAAATTCGAAAAATACAATTCGAAAACCGAATTGAAGCCATCAGTTGTCGTTCTAATGTCATTTCTATGCTCTTCGCACACTTTCCGTATCGGTTGGCATGAAATTTCTCCAAAAAAGCAAAGGTTGTTACACGAACAGGATTCAAGTGTCACACGTTGGGATGAGCGTCGCCGGCCTTCGTCTGCCGTCGCCGGACGCGCGCCTCGGAAGCTCAGTGCGTAACCTGCGAGGAGGAGGAGCAGGAGTCCGTCGTCGTCGTCGTCGAATCGTTTCGATGCCTCCTAAGTGATGCGTCGAAGGTGCCTGCTGCCTTCGTCTGCCGTAACCGGACGCGCGCTTGCGCCTGCCTGCCTGCCTGCCTGCCTGCCTGCCTCGCAATCGTACGAGTGCGTAACGGCGCGAGTCCGTCGAATCGTTTCGATATGCCTAAGTGACACCGCGCGCGGAGAAGGCGGCTTTGCTTCGTTTGCCGTAGCCGGACGCGCGTCGTGCGCCTCGGCACTGCTCGTCGCAGCGGTACGTGTGGCTGGTGGCCGATGTTGTCGAATAAAATTCGAAAAATACAATTCGAAAACCGAATTGAAGCCATCAGTTGTCGTTCTAATGTCATTTCTATGCTCTTCGCACACTTTCCGTATCGGTTGGCATGAAATTTCTCCAAAAAAGCAAAGGTTGTTACACGAACAGGATTCAAGTGTCACACGTTGGGAGGAGCGTCGCCGGCCTTCGTCTGCCGTCGCCGGACGCGCGCCTCGGAAGCTCAGTGCGTAACCTGCGAGGAGGAGGAGCAGGAGTCCGTCGTCGTCGTCGTCGTCGTCGTCGAATCGTTTCGATGCCTCCTAAGTGATGCGTCGAAGGTGCCTGCTGCCTTCGTCTGCCGTAACCGGACGCGCGCTTGCGCCTGCCTGCCTGCCTGCCTGCCTGCCTGCCTCGCAATCGTACGAGTGCGTAACGGCGCGAGTCCGTCGAATCGTTTCGATATGCCTAAGTGACACCGCGCGCGGAGAAGGCGGCTTTGCTTCGTTTGCCGTAGCCGGACGCGCGTCGTGCGCCTCGGCACTGCTCGTCGCAGCGGTACGTGTGGCTGGTGGCCGATGTTGTCGAATAAAATTCGAAAAATACAATTCGAAAACCGAATTGAAGCCATCAGTTGTCGTTCTAATGTCATTTCTATGCTCTTCGCACACTTTCCGTATCGGTTGGCATGAAATTTCTCCAAAAAAGCAAAGGTTGTTACACGAACAGGATTCAAGTGTCACACGTTGGGAGGAGCGTCGCCGGCCTTCGTCTGCCGTCGCCGGACGCGCGCCTCGGAAGCTCAGTGCGTAACCTGCGAGTAGGAGGAGCAGGAGTCCGTCGTCGTCGTCGTCGTCGTCGTCGAATCGTTTCGATGCCTCCTAAGTGATGCGTCGAAGGTGCCTGCTGCCTTCGTCTGCCGTAACCGGACGCGCGCTTGCGCCTGCCTGCCTGCCTGCCTGCCTGCCTGCCTGCCTCGCAATCGTACGAGTGCGTAACGGCGCGAGTCCGTCGAATCGTTTCGATATGCCTAAGTGACACCGCGCGCGGAGAAGGCGGCTTTGCTTCGTTTGCCGTAGCCGGACGCGCGTCGTGCGCCTCGGCACTGCTCGTCGCAGCGGTACGTGTGGCTGGTGGCCGATGTTGTCGAATAAAATTCGAAAAATACAATTCGAAAACCGAATTGAAGCCATCAGTTGTCGTTCTAATGTCATTTCTATGCTCTTCGCACACTTTCCGTATCGGTTGGCATGAAATTTCTCCAAAAAAGCAAAGGTTGTTACACGAACAGGATTCAAGTGTCACACGTTGGGAGGAGCGTCGCCGGCCTTCGTCTGCCGTCGCCGGACGCGCGCCTCGGAAGCTCAGTGCGTAACCTGCGAGGAGGAGGAGCAGGAGTCCGTCGTCGTCGTCGTCGTCGTCGTCGAATCGTTTCGATGCCTCCTAAGTGATGCGTCGAAGGTGCCTGCTGCCTTCGTCTGCCGTAACCGGACGCGCGCTTGCGCCTGCCTGCCTGCCTGCCTGCCTGCCTGCCTCGCAATCGTACGAGTGCGTAACGGCGCGAGTCCGTCGAATCGTTTCGATATGCCTAAGTGACACCGCGCGCGGAGAAGGCGGCTTTGCTTCGTTTGCCGTAGCCGGACGCGCGTCGTGCGCCTCGGCACTGCTCGTCGCAGCGGTACGTGTGGCTGGTGGCCGATGTTGTCGAATAAAATTCGAAAAATACAATTCGAAAACCGAATTGAAGCCATCAGTTGTCGTTCTAATGTCATTTCTATGCTCTTCGCACACTTTCCGTATCGGTTGGCATGAAATTTCTCCAAAAAAGCAAAGGTTGTTACACGAACAGGATTCAAGTGTCACACGTTGGGAGGAGCGTCGCCGGCCTTCGTCTGCCGTCGCCGGACGCGCGCCTCGGAAGCTCAGTGCGTAACCTGCGAGTAGGAGGAGCAGGAGTCCGTCGTCGTCGTCGTCGTCGTCGTCGAATCGTTTCGATGCCTCCTAAGTGATGCGTCGAAGGTGCCTGCTGCCTTCGTCTGCCGTAACCGGACGCGCGCTTGCGCCTGCCTGCCTGCCTGCCTCGCAATCGTACGAGTGCGTAACGGCGCGAGTCCGTCGAATCGTTTCGATATGCCTAAGTGACACCGCGCGCGGAGAAGGCGGCTTTGCTTCGTTTGCCGTAGCCGGACGCGCGTCGTGCGCCTCGGCACTGCTCGTCGCAGCGGTACGTGTGGCTGGTGGCCGATGTTGTCGAATAAAATTCGAAAAATACAATTCGAAAACCGAAGTGAAGCCATCAGTTGTCGTTCTAATGTCATTTCTATGCTCTTCGCACACTTTCCGTATCGGTTGGCATGAAATTTCTCCAAAAAAGCAAAGGTTGTTACACGAACAGGATTCAAGTGTCACACGTTGGGAGGAGCGTCGCCGGCCTTCGTCTGCCGTCGCCGGACGCGCGCCTCGGAAGCTCAGTGCGTAACCTGCGAGGAGGAGGAGCAGGAGTCCGTCGTCGTCGTCGTCGAATCGTTTCGATGCCTCCTAAGTGATGCGTCGAAGGTGCCTGCTGCCTTCGTCTGCCGTAACCGGACGCGCGCTTGCGCCTGCCTGCCTGCCTGCCTGTCTGCCTGCCTGCCTGCCTCGCAATCGTACGAGTGCGTAACGGCGCGAGTCCGTCGAATCGTTTCGATATGCCTAAGTGACACCGCGCGCGGAGAAGGCGGCTTTGCTTCGTTTGCCGTAGCCGGACGCGCGTCGTGCGCCTCGGCACTGCTTGTCGCAGCGGTACGTGTGGCTGGTGGCCGATGTTGTCGAATAAAATTCGAAAAATACAATTCGAAAACCGAATTGAAGCCATCAGTTGTCGTTCTAATGTCATTTCTATGCTCTTCGCACACTTTCCGTATCGGTTGGCATGAAATTTCTCCAAAAAAGCAAAGGTTGTTACACGAACAGGATTCAAGTGTCACACGTTGGGAGGAGCGTCGCCGGCCTTCGTCTGCCGTCGCCGGACGCGCGCCTCGGAAGCTCAGTGCGTAACCTGCGAGGAGGAGGAGCAGGAGTCCGTCGTCGTCGTCGTCGTCGTCGTCGAATCGTTTCGATGCCTCCTAAGTGATGCGTCGAAGGTGCCTGCTGCCTTCGTCTGCCGTAACCGGACGCGCGCTTGCGCCTGCCTGCCTGCCTGCCTGCCTGCCTGCCTGCCTCGCAATCGTACGAGTGCGTAACGGCGCGAGTCCGTCGAATCGTTTCGATATGCCTAAGTGACACCGCGCGCGGAGAAGGCGGCTTTGCTTCGTTTGCCGTAGCCGGACGCGCGTCGTGCGCCTCGGCACTGCTCGTCGCAGCGGTACGTGTGGCTGGTGGCCGATGTTGTCGAATAAAATTCGAAAAATACAATTCGAAAACCGAATTGAAGCCATCAGTTGTCGTTCTAATGTCATTTCTATGCTCTTCGCACACTTTCCGTATCGGTTGGCATGAAATTTCTCCAAAAAAGCAAAGGTTGTTACACGAACAGGATTCAAGTGTCACACGTTGGGAGGAGCGTCGCCGGCCTTCGTCTGCCGTCGCCGGACGCGCGCCTCGGAAGCTCAGTGCGTAACCTGCGAGGAGGAGGAGCAGGAGTCCGTCGTCGTCGTCGTCGAATCGTTTCGATGCCTCCTAAGTGATGCGTCGAAGGTGCCTGCTGCCTTCGTCTGCCGTAACCGGACGCGCGCTTGCGCCTGCCTGCCTGCCTGCCTGCCTGCCTGCCTCGCAATCGTACGAGTGCGTAACGGCGCGAGTCCGTCGAATCGTTTCGATATGCCTAAGTGACACCGCGCGCGGAGAAGGCGGCTTTGCTTCGTTTGCCGTAGCCGGACGCGCGTCGTGCGCCTCGGCACTGCTCGTCGCAGCGGTACGTGTGGCTGGTGGCCGATGTTGTCGAATAAAATTCGAAAAATACAATTCGAAAACCGAATTGAAGCCATCAGTTGTCGTTCTAATGTCATTTCTATGCTCTTCGCACACTTTCCGTATCGGTTGGCATGAAATTTCTCCAAAAAAGCAAAGGTTGTTACACGAACAGGATTCAAGTGTCACACGTTGGGAGGAGCGTCGCCGGCCTTCGTCTGCCGTCGCCGGACGCGCGCCTCGGAAGCTCAGTGCGTAACCTGCGAGGAGGAGGAGCAGGAGTCCGTCGTCGTCGTCGTCGTCGTCGTCGAATCGTTTCGATGCCTCCTAAGTGATGCGTCGAAGGTGCCTGCTGCCTTCGTCTGCCGTAACCGGACGCGCGCTTGCGCCTGCCTGCCTGCCTGCCTGCCTGCCTGCCTCGCAATCGTACGAGTGCGTAACGGCGCGAGTCCGTCGAATCGTTTCGATATGCCTAAGTGACACCGCGCGCGGAGAAGGCGGCTTTGCTTCGTTTGCCGTAGCCGGACGCGCGTCGTGCGCCTCGGCACTGCTCGTCGCAGCGGTACGTGTGGCTGGTGGCCGATGTTGTCGAATAAAATTCGAAAAATACAATTCGAAAACCGAATTGAAGCCATCAGTTGTCGTTCTAATGTCATTTCTATGCTCTTCGCACACTTTCCGTATCGGTTGGCATGAAATTTCTCCAAAAAAGCAAAGGTTGTTACACGAACAGGATTCAAGTGTCACACGTTGGGAGGAGCGTCGCCGGCCTTCGTCTGCCGTCGCCGGACGCGCGCCTCGGAAGCTCAGTGCGTAACCTGCGAGGAGGAGGAGCAGGAGTCCGTCGTCGTCGTCGTCGTCGTCGTCGAATCGTTTCGATGCCTCCTAAGTGATGCGTCGAAGGTGCCTGCTGCCTTCGTCTGCCGTAACCGGACGCGCGCTTGCGCCTGCCTGCCTGCCTGCCTGCCTGCCTGCCTGCCTCGCAATCGTACGAGTGCGTAACGGCGCGAGTCCGTCGAATCGTTTCGATATGCCTAAGTGACACCGCGCGCGGAGAAGGCGGCTTTGCTTCGTTTGCCGTAGCCGGACGCGCGTCGTGCGCCTCGGCACTGCTCGTCGCAGCGGTACGTGTGGCTGGTGGCCGATGTTGTCGAATAAAATTCGAAAAATACAATTCGAAAACCGAATTGAAGCCATCAGTTGTCGTTCTAATGTCATTTCTATGCTCTTCGCACACTTTCCGTATCGGTTGGCATGAAATTTCTCCAAAAAAGCAAAGGTTGTTACACGAACAGGATTCAAGTGTCACACGTTGGGATGAGCGTCGCCGGCCTTCGTCTGCCGTCGCCGGACGCGCGCCTCGGAAGCTCAGTGCGTAACCTGCGAGGAGGAGGAGCAGGAGTCCGTCGTCGTCGTCGTCGAATCGTTTCGATGCCTCCTAAGTGATGCGTCGAAGGTGCCTGCTGCCTTCGTCTGCCGTAACCGGACGCGCGCTTGCGCCTGCCTGCCTGCCTGCCTGCCTGCCTGCCTCGCAATCGTACGAGTGCGTAACGGCGCGAGTCCGTCGAATCGTTTCGATATGCCTAAGTGACACCGCGCGCGGAGAAGGCGGCTTTGCTTCGTTTGCCGTAGCCGGACGCGCGTCGTGCGCCTCGGCACTGCTCGTCGCAGCGGTACGTGTGGCTGGTGGCCGATGTTGTCGAATAAAATTCGAAAAATACAATTCGAAAACCGAATTGAAGCCATCAGTTGTCGTTCTAATGTCATTTCTATGCTCTTCGCACACTTTCCGTATCGGTTGGCATGAAATTTCTCCAAAAAAGCAAAGGTTGTTACACGAACAGGATTCAAGTGTCACACGTTGGGAGGAGCGTCGCCGGCCTTCGTCTGCCGTCGCCGGACGCGCGCCTCGGAAGCTCAGTGCGTAACCTGCGAGGAGGAGGAGCAGGAGTCCGTCGTCGTCGTCGTCGTCGTCGAATCGTTTCGATGCCTCCTAAGTGATGCGTCGAAGGTGCCTGCTGCCTTCGTCTGCCGTAACCGGACGCGCGCTTGCGCCTGCCTGCCTGCCTGCCTGCCTGCCTCGCAATCGTACGAGTGCGTAACGGCGCGAGTCCGTCGAATCGTTTCGATATGCCTAAGTGACACCGCGCGCGGAGAAGGCGGCTTTGCTTCGTTTGCCGTAGCCGGACGCGCGTCGTGCGCCTCGGCACTGCTCGTCGCAGCGGTACGTGTGGCTGGTGGCCGATGTTGTCGAATAAAATTCGAAAAATACAATTCGAAAACCGAATTGAAGCCATCAGTTGTCGTTCTAATGTCATTTCTATGCTCTTCGCACACTTTCCGTATCGGTTGGCATGAAATTTCTCCAAAAAAGCAAAGGTTGTTACACGAACAGGATTCAAGTGTCACACGTTGGGAGGAGCGTCGCCGGCCTTCGTCTGCCGTCGCCGGACGCGCGCCTCGGAAGCTCAGTGCGTAACCTGCGAGGAGGAGGAGCAGGAGTCCGTCGTCGTCGTCGTCGTCGTCGTCGAATCGTTTCGATGCCTCCTAAGTGATGCGTCGAAGGTGCCTGCTGCCTTCGTCTGCCGTAACCGGACGCGCGCTTGCGCCTGCCTGCCTGCCTGCCTGCCTGCCTGCCTCGCAATCGTACGAGTGCGTAACGGCGCGAGTCCGTCGAATCGTTTCGATATGCCTAAGTGACACCGCGCGCGGAGAAGGCGGCTTTGCTTCGTTTGCCGTAGCCGGACGCGCGTCGTGCGCCTCGGCACTGCTCGTCGCAGCGGTACGTGTGGCTGGTGGCCGATGTTGTCGAATAAAATTCGAAAAATACAATTCGAAAACCGAATTGAAGCCATCAGTTGTCGTTCTAATGTCATTTCTATGCTCTTCGCACACTTTCCGTATCGGTTGGCATGAAATTTCTCCAAAAAAGCAAAGGTTGTTACACGAACAGGATTCAAGTGTCACACGTTGGGAGGAGCGTCGCCGGCCTTCGTCTGCCGTCGCCGGACGCGCGCCTCGGAAGCTCAGTGCGTAACCTGCGAGGAGGAGGAGCAGGAGTCCGTCGTCGTCGTCGTCGTCGTCGTCGAATCGTTTCGATGCCTCCTAAGTGATGCGTCGAAGGTGCCTGCTGCCTTCGTCTGCCGTAACCGGACGCGCGCTTGCGCCTGCCTGCCTGCCTGCCTGCCTGCCTCGCAATCGTACGAGTGCGTAACGGCGCGAGTCCGTCGAATCGTTTCGATATGCCTAAGTGACACCGCGCGCGGAGAAGGCGGCTTTGCTTCGTTTGCCGTAGCCGGACGCGCGTCGTGCGCCTCGGCACTGCTCGTCGCAGCGGTACGTGTGGCTGGTGGCCGATGTTGTCGAATAAAATTCGAAAAATACAATTCGAAAACCGAATTGAAGCCATCAGTTGTCGTTCTAATGTCATTTCTATGCTCTTCGCACACTTTCCGTATCGGTTGGCATGAAATTTCTCCAAAAAAGCAAAGGTTGTTACACGAACAGGATTCAAGTGTCACACGTTGGGAGGAGCGTCGCCGGCCTTCGTCTGCCGTCGCCGGACGCGCGCCTCGGAAGCTCAGTGCGTAACCTGCGAGGAGGAGGAGCAGGAGTCCGTCGTCGTCGTCGTCGTCGTCGTCGTCGAATCGTTTCGATGCCTCCTAAGTGATGCGTCGAAGGTGCCTGCTGCCTTCGTCTGCCGTAACCGGACGCGCGCTTGCGCCTGCCTGCCTGCCTGCCTGCCTGCCTGCCTGCCTGCCTCGCAATCGTACGAGTGCGTAACGGCGCGAGTCCGTCGAATCGTTTCGATATGCCTAAGTGACACCGCGCGCGGAGAAGGCGGCTTTGCTTCGTTTGCCGTAGCCGGACGCGCGTCGTGCGCCTCGGCACTGCTCGTCGCAGCGGTACGTGTGGCTGGTGGCCGATGTTGTCGAATAAAATTCGAAAAATACAATTCGAAAACCGAATTGAAGCCATCAGTTGTCGTTCTAATGTCATTTCTATGCTCTTCGCACACTTTCCGTATCGGTTGGCATGAAATTTCTCCAAAAAAGCAAAGGTTGTTACACGAACAGGATTCAAGTGTCACACGTTGGGAGGAGCGTCGCCGGCCTTCGTCTGCCGTCGCCGGACGCGCGCCTCGGAAGCTCAGTGCGTAACCTGCGAGGAGGAGGAGCAGGAGTCCGTCGTCGTCGTCGTCGTCGTCGAATCGTTTCGATGCCTCCTAAGTGATGCGTCGAAGGTGCCTGCTGCCTTCGTCTGCCGTAACCGGACGCGCGCTTGCGCCTGCCTGCCTGCCTGCCTGCCTGCCTGCCTCGCAATCGTACGAGTGCGTAACGGCGCGAGTCCGTCGAATCGTTTCGATATGCCTAAGTGACACCGCGCGCGGAGAAGGCGGCTTTGCTTCGTTTGCCGTAGCCGGACGCGCGTCGTGCGCCTCGGCACTGCTCGTCGCAGCGGTACGTGTGGCTGGTGGCCGATGTTGTCGAATAAAATTCGAAAAATACAATTCGAAAACCGAATTGAAGCCATCAGTTGTCGTTCTAATGTCATTTCTATGCTCTTCGCACACTTTCCGTATCGGTTGGCATGAAATTTCTCCAAAAAAGCAAAGGTTGTTACACGAACAGGATTCAAGTGTCACACGTTGGGAGGAGCGTCGCCGGCCTTCGTCTGCCGTCGCCGGACGCGCGCCTCGGAAGCCCAGTGCGTAACCTGCGAGGAGGAGGAGCAGGAGTCCGTCGTCGTCGTCGTCGTCGTCGTCGTCGTCGAATCGTTTCGATGCCTCCTAAGTGATGCGTCGAAGGTGCCTGCTGCCTTCGTCTGCCGTAACCGGACGCGCGCTTGCGCCTGCCTGCCTGCCTGCCTGCCTGCCTCGCAATCGTACGAGTGCGTAACGGCGCGAGTCCGTCGAATCGTTTCGATATGCCTAAGTGACACCGCGCGCGGAGAAGGCGGCTTTGCTTCGTTTGCCGTAGCCGGACGCGCGTCGTGCGCCTCGGCACTGCTCGTCGCAGCGGTACGTGTGGCTGGTGGCCGATGTTGTCGAATAAAATTCGAAAAATACAATTCGAAAACCGAATTGAAGCCATCAGTTGTCGTTCTAATGTCATTTCTATGCTCTTCGCACACTTTCCGTATCGGTTGGCATGAAATTTCTCCAAAAAAGCAAAGGTTGTTACACGAACAGGATTCAAGTGTCACACGTTGGGAGGAGCGTCGCCGGCCTTCGTCTGCCGTCGCCGGACGCGCGCCTCGGAAGCTCAGTGCGTAACCTGCGAGGAGGAGGAGCAGGAGTCCGTCGTCGTCGTCGTCGTCGTCGTCGAATCGTTTCGATGCCTCCTAAGTGATGCGTCGAAGGTGCCTGCTGCCTTCGTCTGCCGTAACCGGATGCGCGCTTGCGCCTGCCTGCCTGCCTGCCTGCCTGCCTGCCTCGCAATCGTACGAGTGCGTAACGGCGCGAGTCCGTCGAATCGTTTCGATATGCCTAAGTGACACCGCGCGCGGAGAAGGCGGCTTTGCTTCGTTTGCCGTAGCCGGACGCGCGTCGTGCGCCTCGGCACTGCTCGTCGCAGCGGTACGTGTGGCTGGTGGCCGATGTTGTCGAATAAAATTCGAAAAATACAATTCGAAAACCGAATTGAAGCCATCAGTTGTCGTTCTAATGTCATTTCTATGCTCTTCGCACACTTTCCGTATCGGTTGGCATGAAATTTCTCCAAAAAAGCAAAGGTTGTTACACGAACAGGATTCAAGTGTCACACGTTGGGAGGAGCGTCGCCGGCCTTCGTCTGCCGTCGCCGGACGCGCGCCTCGGAAGCTCAGTGCGTAACCTGCGAGGAGGAGGAGCAGGAGTCCGTCGTCGTCGTCGTCGTCGTCGTCGTCGTCGAATCGTTTCGATGCCTCCTAAGTGATGCGTCGAAGGTGCCTGCTGCCTTCGTCTGCCGTAACCGGACGCGCGCTTGCGCCTGCCTGCCTGCCTCGCAATCGTACGAGTGCGTAACGGCGCGAGTCCGTCGAATCGTTTCGATATGCCTAAGTGACACCGCGCGCGGAGAAGGCGGCTTTGCTTCGTTTGCCGTAGCCGGACGCGCGTCGTGCGCCTCGGCACTGCTCGTCGCAGCGGTACGTGTGGCTGGTGGCCGATGTTGTCGAATAAAATTCGAAAAATACAATTCGAAAACCGAATTGAAGCCATCAGTTGTCGTTCTAATGTCATTTCTATGCTCTTCGCACACTTTCCGTATCGGTTGGCATGAAATTTCTCCAAAAAAGCAAAGGTTGTTACACGAACAGGATTCAAGTGTCACACGTTGGGAGGAGCGTCGCCGGCCTTCGTCTGCCGTCGCCGGACGCGCGCCTCGGAAGCTCAGTGCGTAACCTGCGAGGAGGAGGAGCAGGAGTCCGTCGTCGTCGTCGTCGTCGTCGTCGTCGTCGAATCGTTTCGATGCCTCCTAAGTGATGCGTCGAAGGTGCCTGCTGCCTTCGTCTGCCGTAACCGGACGCGCGCTTGCGCCTGCCTGCCTGCCTGCCTGCCTGCCTGCCTCGCAATCGTACGAGTGCGTAACGGCGCGAGTCCGTCGAATCGTTTCGATATGCCTAAGTGACACCGCGCGCGGAGAAGGCGGCTTTGCTTCGTTTGCCGTAGCCGGACGCGCGTCGTGCGCCTCGGCACTGCTCGTCGCAGCGGTACGTGTGGCTGGTGGCCGATGTTGTCGAATAAAATTCGAAAAATACAATTCGAAAAACGAATTGAAGCCATCAGTTGTCGTTCTAATGTCATTTCTATGCTCTTCGCACACTTTCCGTATCGGTTGGCATGAAATTTCTCCAAAAAAGCAAAGGTTGTTACACGAACAGGATTCAAGTGTCACACGTTGGGAGGAGCGTCGCCGGCCTTCGTCTGCCGTCGCCGGACGCGCGCCTCGGAAGCTCAGTGCGTAACCTGCGAGGAGGAGGAGCAGGAGTCCGTCGTCGTCGTCGTCGTCGTCGTCGAATCGTTTCGATGCCTCCTAAGTGATGCGTCGAAGGTGCCTGCTGCCTTCGTCTGCCGTAACCGGACGCGCGCTTGCGCCTGCCTGCCTGCCTGCCTGCCTGCCTGCCTCGCAATCGTACGAGTGCGTAACGGCGCGAGTCCGTCGAATCGTTTCGATATGCCTAAGTGACACCGCGCGCGGAGAAGGCGGCTTTGCTTCGTTTGCCGTAGCCGGACGCGCGTCGTGCGCCTCGGCACTGCTCGTCGCAGCGGTACGTGTGGCTGGTGGCCGATGTTGTCGAATAAAATTCGAAAAATACAATTCGAAAACCGAATTGAAGCCATCAGTTGTCGTTCTAATGTCATTTCTATGCTCTTCGCACACTTTCCGTATCGGTTGGCATGAAATTTCTCCAAAAAAGCAAAGGTTGTTACACGAACAGGATTCAAGTGTCACACGTTGGGAGGAGCGTCGCCGGCCTTCGTCTGCCGTCGCCGGACGCGCGCCTCGGAAGCTCAGTGCGTAACCTGCGAGGAGGAGGAGCAGGAGTCCGTCGTCGTCGTCGTCGTCGTCGTCGAATCGTTTCGATGCCTCCTAAGTGATGCGTCGAAGGTGCCTGCTGCCTTCGTCTGCCGTAACCGGACGCGCGCTTGCGCCTGCCTGCCTGCCTGCCTGCCTGCCTGCCTCGCAATCGTACGAGTGCGTAACGGCGCGAGTCCGTCGAATCGTTTCGATATGCCTAAGTGACACCGCGCGCGGAGAAGGCGGCTTTGCTTCGTTTGCCGTAGCCGGACGCGCGTCGTGCGCCTCGGCACTGCTCGTCGCAGCGGTACGTGTGGCTGGTGGCCGATGTTGTCGAATAAAATTCGAAAAATACAATTCGAAAACCGAATTGAAGCCATCAGTTGTCGTTCTAATGTCATTTCTATGCTCTTCGCACACTTTCCGTATCGGTTGGCATGAAATTTCTCCAAAAAAGCAAAGGTTGTTACACGAACAGGATTCAAGTGTCACACGTTGGGAGGAGCGTCGCCGGCCTTCGTCTGCCGTCGCCGGACGCGCGCCTCGGAAGCTCAGTGCGTAACCTGCGAGGAGGAGGAGCAGGAGTCCGTCGTCGTCGTCGTCGTCGTCGTCGAATCGTTTCGATGCCTCCTAAGTGATGCGTCGAAGGTGCCTGCTGCCTTCGTCTGCCGTAACCGGACGCGCGCTTGCGCCTGCCTGCCTGCCTGCCTGCCTGCCTGCCTCGCAATCGTACGAGTGCGTAACGGCGCGAGTCCGTCGAATCGTTTCGATATGCCTAAGTGACACCGCGCGCGGAGAAGGCGGCTTTGCTTCGTTTGCCGTAGCCGGACGCGCGTCGTGCGCCTCGGCACTGCTCGTCGCAGCGGTACGTGTGGCTGGTGGCCGATGTTGTCGAATAAAATTCGAAAAATACAATTCGAAAACCGAATTGAAGCCATCAGTTGTCGTTCTAATGTCATTTCTATGCTCTTCGCACACTTTCCGTATCGGTTGGCATGAAATTTCTCCAAAAAAGCAAAGGTTGTTACACGAACAGGATTCAAGTGTCACACGTTGGGAGGAGCGTCGCCGGCCTTCGTCTGCCGTCGCCGGACGCGCGCCTCGGAAGCTCAGTGCGTAACCTGCGAGGAGGAGGAGCAGGAGTCCGTCGTCGTCGTCGTCGTCGTCGTCGAATCGTTTCGATGCCTCCTAAGTGATGCGTCGAAGGTGCCTGCTGCCTTCGTCTGCCGTAACCGGACGCGCGCTTGCGCCTGCCTGCCTGCCTGCCTGCCTGCCTCGCAATCGTACGAGTGCGTAACGGCGCGAGTCCGTCGAATCGTTTCGATATGCCTAAGTGACACCGCGCGCGGAGAAGGCGGCTTTGCTTCGTTTGCCGTAGCCGGACGCGCGTCGTGCGCCTCGGCACTGCTCGTCGCAGCGGTACGTGTGGCTGGTGGCCGATGTTGTCGAATAAAATTCGAAAAATACAATTCGAAAACCGAATTGAAGCCATCAGTTGTCGTTCTAATGTCATTTCTATGCTCTTCGCACACTTTCCGTATCGGTTGGCATGAAATTTCTCCAAAAAAGCAAAGGTTGTTACACGAACAGGATTCAAGTGTCACACGTTGGGAGGAGCGTCGCCGGCCTTCGTCTGCCGTCGCCGGACGCGCGCCTCGGAAGCTCAGTGCGTAACCTGCGAGGAGGAGGAGCAGGAGTCCGTCGTCGTCGTCGTCGTCGTCGTCGAATCGTTTCGATGCCTCCTAAGTGATGCGTCGAAGGTGCCTGCTGCCTTCGTCTGCCGTAACCGGACGCGCGCTTGCGCCTGCCTGCCTGCCTGCCTGCCTGCCTGCCTGCCTGCCTCGCAATCGTACGAGTGCGTAACGGCGCGAGTCCGTCGAATCGTTTCGATATGCCTAAGTGACACCGCGCGCGGAGAAGGCGGCTTTGCTTCGTTTGCCGTAGCCGGACGCGCGTCGTGCGCCTCGGCACTGCTCGTCGCAGCGGTACGTGTGGCTGGTGGCCGATGTTGTCGAATAAAATTCGAAAAATACAATTCGAAAACCGAATTGAAGCCATCAGTTGTCGTTCTAATGTCATTTCTATGCTCTTCGCACACTTTCCGTATCGGTTGGCATGAAATTTCTCCAAAAAAGCAAAGGTTGTTACACGAACAGGATTCAAGTGTCACACGTTGGGAGGAGCGTCGCCGGCCTTCGTCTGCCGTCGCCGGACGCGCGCCTCGGAAGCTCAGTGCGTAACCTGCGAGGAGGAGGAGCAGGAGTCCGTCGTCGTCGTCGTCGTCGTCGTCGTCGTCGAATCGTTTCGATGCCTCCTAAGTGATGCGTCGAAGGTGCCTGCTGCCTTCGTCTGCCGTAACCGGACGCGCGCTTGCGCCTGCCTGCCTGCCTGCCTGCCTGCCTGCCTCGCAATCGTACGAGTGCGTAACGGCGCGAGTCCGTCGAATCGTTTCGATATGCCTAAGTGACACCGCGCGCGGAGAAGGCGGCTTTGCTTCGTTTGCCGTAGCCGGACGCGCGTCGTGCGCCTCGGCACTGCTCGTCGCAGCGGTACGTGTGGCTGGTGGCCGATGTTGTCGAATAAAATTCGAAAAATACAATTCGAAAACCGAATTGAAGCCATCAGTTGTCGTTCTAATGTCATTTCTATGCTCTTCGCACACTTTCCGTATCGGTTGGCATGAAATTTCTCCAAAAAAGCAAAGGTTGTTACACGAACAGGATTCAAGTGTCACACGTTGGGAGGAGCGTCGCCGGCCTTCGTCTGCCGTCGCCGGACGCGCGCCTCGGAAGCTCAGTGCGTAACCTGCGAGGAGGAGGAGCAGGAGTCCGTCGTCGTCGTCGTCGTCGTCGTCGTCGTCGAATCGTTTCGATGCCTCCTAAGTGATGCGTCGAAGGTGCCTGCTGCCTTCGTCTGCCGTAACCGGACGCGCGCTTGCGCCTGCCTGCCTGCCTGCCTGCCTGCCTCGCAATCGTACGAGTGCGTAACGGCGCGAGTCCGTCGAATCGTTTCGATATGCCTAAGTGACACCGCGCGCGGAGAAGGCGGCTTTGCTTCGTTTGCCGTAGCCGGACGCGCGTCGTGCGCCTCGGCACTGCTCGTCGCAGCGGTACGTGTGGCTGGTGGCCGATGTTGTCGAATAAAATTCGAAAAATACAATTCGAAAACCGAATTGAAGCCATCAGTTGTCGTTCTAATGTCATTTCTATGCTCTTCGCACACTTTCCGTATCGGTTGGCATGAAATTTCTCCAAAAAAGCAAAGGTTGTTACACGAACAGGATTCAAGTGTCACACGTTGGGAGGAGCGTCGCCGGCCTTCGTCTGCCGTCGCCGGACGCGCGCCTCGGAAGCTCAGTGCGTAACCTGCGAGGAGGAGGAGCAGGAGTCCGTCGTCGTCGTCGTCGTCGTCGTCGAATCGTTTCGATGCCTCCTAAGTGATGCGTCGAAGGTGCCTGCTGCCTTCGTCTGCCGTAACCGGACGCGCGCTTGCGCCTGCCTGCCTGCCTGCCTGCCTGCCTGCCTCGCAATCGTACGAGTGCGTAACGGCGCGAGTCCGTCGAATCGTTTCGATATGCCTAAGTGACACCGCGCGCGGAGAAGGCGGCTTTGCTTCGTTTGCCGTAGCCGGACGCGCGTCGTGCGCCTCGGCACTGCTCGTCGCAGCGGTACGTGTGGCTGGTGGCCGATGTTGTCGAATAAAATTCGAAAAATACAATTCGAAAACCGAATTGAAGCCATCAGTTGTCGTTCTAATGTCATTTCTATGCTCTTCGCACACTTTCCGTATCGGTTGGCATGAAATTTCTCCAAAAAAGCAAAGGTTGTTACACGAACAGGATTCAAGTGTCACACGTTGGGAGGAGCGTCGCCGGCCTTCGTCTGCCGTCGCCGGACGCGCGCCTCGGAAGCTCAGTGCGTAACCTGCGAGGAGGAGGAGCAGGAGTCCGTCGTCGTCGTCGTCGTCGTCGTCGAATCGTTTCGATGCCTCCTAAGTGATGCGTCGAAGGTGCCTGCTGCCTTCGTCTGCCGTAACCGGACGCGCGCTTGCGCCTGCCTGCCTGCCTGCCTGCCTGCCTGCCTCGCAATCGTACGAGTGCGTAACGGCGCGAGTCCGTCGAATCGTTTCGATATGCCTAAGTGACACCGCGCGCGGAGAAGGCGGCTTTGCTTCGTTTGCCGTAGCCGGACGCGCGTCGTGCGCCTCGGCACTGCTCGTCGCAGCGGTACGTGTGGCTGGTGGCCGATGTTGTCGAATAAAATTCGAAAAATACAATTCGAAAACCGAATTGAAGCCATCAGTTGTCGTTCTAATGTCATTTCTATGCTCTTCGCACACTTTCCGTATCGGTTGGCATGAAATTTCTCCAAAAAAGCAAAGGTTGTTACACGAACAGGATTCAAGTGTCACACGTTGGGAGGAGCGTCGCCGGCCTTCGTCTGCCGTCGCCGGACGCGCGCCTCGGAAGCTCAGTGCGTAACCTGCGAGGAGGAGGAGCAGGAGTCCGTCGTCGTCGTCGTCGTCGTCGTCGAATCGTTTCGATGCCTCCTAAGTGATGCGTCGAAGGTGCCTGCTGCCTTCGTCTGCCGTAACCGGACGCGCGCTTGCGCCTGCCTGCCTGCCTGCCTGCCTGCCTCGCAATCGTACGAGTGCGTAACGGCGCGAGTCCGTCGAATCGTTTCGATATGCCTAAGTGACACCGCGCGCGGAGAAGGCGGCTTTGCTTCGTTTGCCGTAGCCGGACGCGCGTCGTGCGCCTCGGCACTGCTCGTCGCAGCGGTACGTGTGGCTGGTGGCCGATGTTGTCGAATAAAATTCGAAAAATACAATTCGAAAACCGAATTGAAGCCATCAGTTGTCGTTCTAATGTCATTTCTATGCTCTTCGCACACTTTCCGTATCGGTTGGCATGAAATTTCTCCAAAAAAGCAAAGGTTGTTACACGAACAGGATTCAAGTGTCACACGTTGGGAGGAGCGTCGCCGGCCTTCGTCTGCCGTCGCCGGACGCGCGCCTCGGAAGCTCAGTGCGTAACCTGCGAGGAGGAGGAGCAGGAGTCCGTCGTCGTCGTCGTCGTCGTCGTCGAATCGTTTCGATGCCTCCTAAGTGATGCGTCGAAGGTGCCTGCTGCCTTCGTCTGCCGTAACCGGATGCGCGCTTGCGCCTGCCTGCCTGCCTGCCTGCCTGCCTCGCAATCGTACGAGTGCGTAACGGCGCGAGTCCGTCGAATCGTTTCGATATGCCTAAGTGACACCGCGCGCGGAGAAGGCGGCTTTGCTTCGTTTGCCGTAGCCGGACGCGCGTCGTGCGCCTCGGCACTGCTCGTCGCAGCGGTACGTGTGGCTGGTGGCCGATGTTGTCGAATAAAATTCGAAAAATACAATTCGAAAACCGAATTGAAGCCATCAGTTGTCGTTCTAATGTCATTTCTATGCTCTTCGCACACTTTCCGTATCGGTTGGCATGAAATTTCTCCAAAAAAGCAAAGGTTGTTACACGAACAGGATTCAAGTGTCACACGTTGGGAGGAGCGTCGCCGGCCTTCGTCTGCCGTCGCCGGACGCGCGCCTCGGAAGCTCAGTGCGTAACCTGCGAGGAGGAGGAGCAGGAGTCCGTCGTCGTCGTCGTCGTCGTCGAATCGTTTCGATGCCTCCTAAGTGATGCGTCGAAGGTGCCTGCTGCCTTCGTCTGCCGTAACCGGACGCGCGCTTGCGCCTGCCTGCCTGCCTGCCTGCCTGCCTGCCTCGCAATCGTACGAGTGCGTAACGGCGCGAGTCCGTCGAATCGTTTCGATATGCCTAAGTGACACCGCGCGCGGAGAAGGCGGCTTTGCTTCGTTTGCCGTAGCCGGACGCGCGTCGTGCGCCTCGGCACTGCTCGTCGCAGCGGTACGTGTGGCTGGTGGCCGATGTTGTCGAATAAAATTCGAAAAATACAATTCGAAAACCGAATTGAAGCCATCAGTTGTCGTTCTAATGTCATTTCTATGCTCTTCGCACACTTTCCGTATCGGTTGGCATGAAATTTCTCCAAAAAAGCAAAGGTTGTTACACGAACAGGATTCAAGTGTCACACGTTGGGAGGAGCGTCGCCGGCCTTCGTCTGCCGTCGCCGGACGCGCGCCTCGGAAGCTCAGTGCGTAACCTGCGAGGAGGAGGAGCAGGAGTCCGTCGTCGTCGTCGTCGTCGTCGTCGAATCGTTTCGATGCCTCCTAAGTGATGCGTCGAAGGTGCCTGCTGCCTTCGTCTGCCGTAACCGGACGCGCGCTTGCGCCTGCCTGCCTGCCTGCCTGCCTGCCTGCCTGCCTCGCAATCGTACGAGTGCGTAACGGCGCGAGTCCGTCGAATCGTTTCGATATGCCTAAGTGACACCGCGCGCGGAGAAGGCGGCTTTGCTTCGTTTGCCGTAGCCGGACGCGCGTCGTGCGCCTCGGCACTGCTCGTCGCAGCGGTACGTGTGGCTGGTGGCCGATGTTGTCGAATAAAATTCGAAAAATACAATTCGAAAACCGAATTGAAGCCATCAGTTGTCGTTCTAATGTCATTTCTATGCTCTTCGCACACTTTCCGTATCGGTTGGCATGAAATTTCTCCAAAAAAGCAAAGGTTGTTACACGAACAGGATTCAAGTGTCACACGTTGGGATGAGCGTCGCCGGCCTTCGTCTGCCGTCGCCGGACGCGCGCCTCGGAAGCTCAGTGCGTAACCTGCGAGGAGGAGGAGCAGGAGTCCGTCGTCGTCGTCGTCGAATCGTTTCGATGCCTCCTAAGTGATGCGTCGAAGGTGCCTGCTGCCTTCGTCTGCCGTAACCGGACGCGCGCTTGCGCCTGCCTGCCTGCCTGCCTGCCTGCCTGCCTCGCAATCGTACGAGTGCGTAACGGCGCGAGTCCGTCGAATCGTTTCGATATGCCTAAGTGACACCGCGCGCGGAGAAGGCGGCTTTGCTTCGTTTGCCGTAGCCGGACGCGCGTCGTGCGCCTCGGCACTGCTCGTCGCAGCGGTACGTGTGGCTGGTGGCCGATGTTGTCGAATAAAATTCGAAAAATACAATTCGAAAACCGAATTGAAGCCATCAGTTGTCGTTCTAATGTCATTTCTATGCTCTTCGCACACTTTCCGTATCGGTTGGCATGAAATTTCTCCAAAAAAGCAAAGGTTGTTACACGAACAGGATTCAAGTGTTACACGTTGGGAGGAGCGTCGCCGGCCTTCGTCTGCCGTCGCCGGACGCGCGCCTCGGAAGCTCAGTGCGTAACCTGCGAGGAGGAGGAGCAGGAGTCCGTCGTCGTCGTCGTCGTCGTCGAATCGTTTCGATGCCTCCTAAGTGATGCGTCGAAGGTGCCTGCTGCCTTCGTCTGCCGTAACCGGACGCGCGCTTGCGCCTGCCTGCCTGCCTGCCTGCCTGCCTCGCAATCGTACGAGTGCGTAACGGCGCGAGTCCGTCGAATCGTTTCGATATGCCTAAGTGACACCGCGCGCGGAGAAGGCGGCTTTGCTTCGTTTGCCGTAGCCGGACGCGCGTCGTGCGCCTCGGCACTGCTCGTCGCAGCGGTACGTGTGGCTGGTGGCCGATGTTGTCGAATAAAATTCGAAAAATACAATTCGAAAACCGAATTGAAGCCATCAGTTGTCGTTCTAATGTCATTTCTATGCTCTTCGCACACTTTCCGTATCGGTTGGCATGAAATTTCTCCAAAAAAGCAAAGGTTGTTACACGAACAGGATTCAAGTGTCACACGTTGGGAGGAGCGTCGCCGGCCTTCGTCTGCCGTCGCCGGACGCGCGCCTCGGAAGCTCAGTGCGTAACCTGCGAGGAGGAGGAGCAGGAGTCCGTCGTCGTCGTCGTCGTCGTCGTCGAATCGTTTCGATGCCTCCTAAGTGATGCGTCGAAGGTGCCTGCTGCCTTCGTCTGCCGTAACCGGACGCGCGCTTGCGCCTGCCTGCCTGCCTGCCTGCCTGCCTGCCTGCCTCGCAATCGTACGAGTGCGTAACGGCGCGAGTCCGTCGAATCGTTTCGATATGCCTAAGTGACACCGCGCGCGGAGAAGGCGGCTTTGCTTCGTTTGCCGTAGCCGGACGCGCGTCGTGCGCCTCGGCACTGCTCGTCGCAGCGGTACGTGTGGCTGGTGGCCGATGTTGTCGAATAAAATTCGAAAAATACAATTCGAAAACCGAATTGAAGCCATCAGTTGTCGTTCTAATGTCATTTCTATGCTCTTCGCACACTTTCCGTATCGGTTGGCATGAAATTTCTCCAAAAAAGCAAAGGTTGTTACACGAACAGGATTCAAGTGTCACACGTTGGGAGGAGCGTCGCCGGCCTTCGTCTGCCGTCGCCGGACGCGCGCCTCGGAAGCTCAGTGCGTAACCTGCGAGGAGGAGGAGCAGGAGTCCGTCGTCGTCGTCGTCGTCGTCGTCGAATCGTTTCGATGCCTCCTAAGTGATGCGTCGAAGGTGCCTGCTGCCTTCGTCTGCCGTAACCGGACGCGCGCTTGCGCCTGCCTGCCTGCCTGCCTGCCTGCCTGCCTCGCAATCGTACGAGTGCGTAACGGCGCGAGTCCGTCGAATCGTTTCGATATGCCTAAGTGACACCGCGCGCGGAGAAGGCGGCTTTGCTTCGTTTGCCGTAGCCGGACGCGCGTCGTGCGCCTCGGCACTGCTCGTCGCAGCGGTACGTGTGGCTGGTGGCCGATGTTGTCGAATAAAATTCGAAAAATACAATTCGAAAACCGAATTGAAGCCATCAGTTGTCGTTCTAATGTCATTTCTATGCTCTTCGCACACTTTCCGTATCGGTTGGCATGAAATTTCTCCAAAAAAGCAAAGGTTGTTACACGAACAGGATTCAAGTGTCACACGTTGGGAGGAGCGTCGCCGGCCTTCGTCTGCCGTCGCCGGACGCGCGCCTCGGAAGCTCAGTGCGTAACCTGCGAGTAGGAGGAGCAGGAGTCCGTCGTCGTCGTCGTCGTCGTCGTCGAATCGTTTCGATGCCTCCTAAGTGATGCGTCGAAGGTGCCTGCTGCCTTCGTCTGCCGTAACCGGACGCGCGCTTGCGCCTGCCTGCCTGCCTGCCTGCCTGCCTGCCTGCCTCGCAATCGTACGAGTGCGTAACGGCGCGAGTCCGTCGAATCGTTTCGATATGCCTAAGTGACACCGCGCGCGGAGAAGGCGGCTTTGCTTCGTTTGCCGTAGCCGGACGCGCGTCGTGCGCCTCGGCACTGCTCGTCGCAGCGGTACGTGTGGCTGGTGGCCGATGTTGTCGAATAAAATTCGAAAAATACAATTCGAAAACCGAATTGAAGCCATCAGTTGTCGTTCTAATGTCATTTCTATGCTCTTCGCACACTTTCCGTATCGGTTGGCATGAAATTTCTCCAAAAAAGCAAAGGTTGTTACACGAACAGGATTCAAGTGTCACACGTTGGGAGGAGCGTCGCCGGCCTTCGTCTGCCGTCGCCGGACGCGCGCCTCGGAAGCTCAGTGCGTAACCTGCGAGGAGGAGGAGCAGGAGTCCGTCGTCGTCGTCGTCGTCGTCGTCGAATCGTTTCGATGCCTCCTAAGTGATGCGTCGAAGGTGCCTGCTGCCTTCGTCTGCCGTAACCGGACGCGCGCTTGCGCCTGCCTGCCTGCCTGCCTGCCTGCCTGCCTCGCAATCGTACGAGTGCGTAACGGCGCGAGTCCGTCGAATCGTTTCGATATGCCTAAGTGACACCGCGCGCGGAGAAGGCGGCTTTGCTTCGTTTGCCGTAGCCGGACGCGCGTCGTGCGCCTCGGCACTGCTCGTCGCAGCGGTACGTGTGGCTGGTGGCCGATGTTGTCGAATAAAATTCGAAAAATACAATTCGAAAACCGAATTGAAGCCATCAGTTGTCGTTCTAATGTCATTTCTATGCTCTTCGCACACTTTCCGTATCGGTTGGCATGAAATTTCTCCAAAAAAGCAAAGGTTGTTACACGAACAGGATTCAAGTGTCACACGTTGGGAGGAGCGTCGCCGGCCTTCGTCTGCCGTCGCCGGACGCGCGCCTCGGAAGCTCAGTGCGTAACCTGCGAGGAGGAGGAGCAGGAGTCCGTCGTCGTCGTCGTCGTCGAATCGTTTCGATGCCTCCTAAGTGATGCGTCGAAGGTGCCTGCTGCCTTCGTCTGCCGTAACCGGACGCGCGCTTGCGCCTGCCTGCCTGCCTGCCTCGCAATCGTACGAGTGCGTAACGGCGCGAGTCCGTCGAATCGTTTCGATATGCCTAAGTGACACCGCGCGCGGAGAAGGCGGCTTTGCTTCGTTTGCCGTAGCCGGACGCGCGTCGTGCGCCTCGGCACTGCTCGTCGCAGCGGTACGTGTGGCTGGTGGCCGATGTTGTCGAATAAAATTCGAAAAATACAATTCGAAAACCGAATTGAAGCCATCAGTTGTCGTTCTAATGTCATTTCTATGCTCTTCGCACACTTTCCGTATCGGTTGGCATGAAATTTCTCCAAAAAAGCAAAGGTTGTTACACGAACAGGATTCAAGTGTCACACGTTGGGAGGAGCGTCGCCGGCCTTCGTCTGCCGTCGCCGGACGCGCGCCTCGGAAGCTCAGTGCGTAACCTGCGAGGAGGAGGAGCAGGAGTCCGTCGTCGTCGTCGTCGAATCGTTTCGATGCCTCCTAAGTGATGCGTCGAAGGTGCCTGCTGCCTTCGTCTGCCGTAACCGGACGCGCGCTTGCGCCTGCCTGCCTGCCTGCCTGTCTGCCTGCCTGCCTGCCTCGCAATCGTACGAGTGCGTAACGGCGCGAGTCCGTCGAATCGTTTCGATATGCCTAAGTGACACCGCGCGCGGAGAAGGCGGCTTTGCTTCGTTTGCCGTAGCCGGACGCGCGTCGTGCGCCTCGGCACTGCTTGTCGCAGCGGTACGTGTGGCTGGTGGCCGATGTTGTCGAATAAAATTCGAAAAATACAATTCGAAAACCGAATTGAAGCCATCAGTTGTCGTTCTAATGTCATTTCTATGCTCTTCGCACACTTTCCGTATCGGTTGGCATGAAATTTCTCCAAAAAAGCAAAGGTTGTTACACGAACAGGATTCAAGTGTCACACGTTGGGAGGAGCGTCGCCGGCCTTCGTCTGCCGTCGCCGGACGCGCGCCTCGGAAGCTCAGTGCGTAACCTGCGAGGAGGAGGAGCAGGAGTCCGTCGTCGTCGTCGTCGTCGTCGTCGAATCGTTTCGATGCCTCCTAAGTGATGCGTCGAAGGTGCCTGCTGCCTTCGTCTGCCGTAACCGGACGCGCGCTTGCGCCTGCCTGCCTGCCTGCCTGCCTGCCTGCCTCGCAATCGTACGAGTGCGTAACGGCGCGAGTCCGTCGAATCGTTTCGATATGCCTAAGTGACACCGCGCGCGGAGAAGGCGGCTTTGCTTCGTTTGCCGTAGCCGGACGCGCGTCGTGCGCCTCGGCACTGCTCGTCGCAGCGGTACGTGTGGCTGGTGGCCGATGTTGTCGAATAAAATTCGAAAAATACAATTCGAAAACCGAATTGAAGCCATCAGTTGTCGTTCTAATGTCATTTCTATGCTCTTCGCACACTTTCCGTATCGGTTGGCATGAAATTTCTCCAAAAAAGCAAAGGTTGTTACACGAACAGGATTCAAGTGTCACACGTTGGGAGGAGCGTCGCCGGCCTTCGTCTGCCGTCGCCGGACGCGCGCCTCGGAAGCTCAGTGCGTAACCTGCGAGGAGGAGGAGCAGGAGTCCGTCGTCGTCGTCGTCGTCGTCGAATCGTTTCGATGCCTCCTAAGTGATGCGTCGAAGGTGCCTGCTGCCTTCGTCTGCCGTAACCGGACGCGCGCTTGCGCCTGCCTGCCTGCCTGCCTGCCTGCCTGCCTGCCTCGCAATCGTACGAGTGCGTAACGGCGCGAGTCCGTCGAATCGTTTCGATATGCCTAAGTGACACCGCGCGCGGAGAAGGCGGCTTTGCTTCGTTTGCCGTAGCCGGACGCGCGTCGTGCGCCTCGGCACTGCTCGTCGCAGCGGTACGTGTGGCTGGTGGCCGATGTTGTCGAATAAAATTCGAAAAATACAATTCGAAAACCGAATTGAAGCCATCAGTTGTCGTTCTAATGTCATTTCTATGCTCTTCGCACACTTTCCGTATCGGTTGGCATGAAATTTCTCCAAAAAAGCAAAGGTTGTTACACGAACAGGATTCAAGTGTCACACGTTGGGAGGAGCGTCGCCGGCCTTCGTCTGCCGTCGCCGGACGCGCGCCTCGGAAGCTCAGTGCGTAACCTGCGAGGAGGAGGAGAAGGAGTCCGTCGTCGTCGTCGTCGTCGTCGTCGAATCGTTTCGATGCCTCCTAAGTGATGCGTCGAAGGTGCCTGCTGCCTTCGTCTGCCGTAACCGGACGCGCGCTTGCGCCTGCCTGCCTGCCTGCCTGCCTGCCTGCCTGCCTGCCTGCCTGCCTGCCTCGCAATCGTACGAGTGCGTAACGGCGCGAGTCCGTCGAATCGTTTCGATATGCCTAAGTGACACCGCGCGCGGAGAAGGCGGCTTTGCTTCGTTTGCCGTAGCCGGACGCGCGTCGTGCGCCTCGGCACTGCTCGTCGCAGCGGTACGTGTGGCTGGTGGCCGATGTTGTCGAATAAAATTCGAAAAATACAATTCGAAAACCGAATTGAAGCCATCAGTTGTCGTTCTAATGTCATTTCTATGCTCTTCGCACACTTTCCGTATCGGTTGGCATGAAATTTCTCCAAAAAAGCAAAGGTTGTTACACGAACAGGATTCAAGTGTCACACGTTGGGAGGAGCGTCGCCGGCCTTCGTCTGCCGTCGCCGGACGCGCGCCTCGGAAGCTCAGTGCGTAACCTGCGAGGAGGAGGAGCAGGAGTCCGTCGTCGTCGTCGTCGTCGTCGAATCGTTTCGATGCCTCCTAAGTGATGCGTCGAAGGTGCCTGCTGCCTTCGTCTGCCGTAACCGGACGCGCGCTTGCGCCTGCCTGCCTGCCTGCCTGCCTCGCAATCGTACGAGTGCGTAACGGCGCGAGTCCGTCGAATCGTTTCGATATGCCTAAGTGACACCGCGCGCGGAGAAGGCGGCTTTGCTTCGTTTGCCGTAGCCGGACGCGCGTCGTGCACCTCGGCACTGCTCGTCGCAGCGGTACGTGTGGCTGGTGGCCGATGTTGTCGAATAAAATTCGAAAAATACAATTCGAAAACCGAATTGAAGCCATCAGTTGTCGTTCTAATGTCATTTCTATGCTCTTCGCACACTTTCCGTATCGGTTGGCATGAAATTTCTCCAAAAAAGCAAAGGTTGTTACACGAACAGGATTCAAGTGTCACACGTTGGGAGAAGCGTCGCCGGCCTTCGTCTGCCGTCGCCGGACGCGCGCCTCGGAAGCTCAGTGCGTAACCTGCGAGGAGGAGGAGCAGGAGTCCGTCGTCGTCGTCGTCGAATCGTTTCGATGCCTCCTAAGTGATGCGTCGAAGGTGCCTGCTGCCTTCGTCTGCCGTAACCGGACGCGCGCTTGCGCCTGCCTGCCTGCCTGCCTGCCTGCCTCGCAATCGTACGAGTGCGTAACGGCGCGAGTCCGTCGAATCGTTTCGATATGCCTAAGTGACACCGCGCGCGAAGAAGGCGGCTTTGCTTCGTTTGCCGTAGCCGGCCGCGCGTCGTGCGCCTCGGCACTGCTCGTCGCAGCGGTACGTGTGGCTGGTGGCCGATGTTGTCGAATAAAATTCGAAAAATACAATTCGAAAACCGAATTGGAGCCATCAGTTGTCGTTCTAATGTCATTTCTATGCTCTTCGCACACTTTCCGTATCGGTTGGCATGAAATTTCTCAAAAAAAGCAAAGGTTGTTACACGAACAGGATTCAAGTGTCACACGTTGGGAGGAGCGTCGCCGGCCTTCGTCTGCCGTCGCCGGACGCGCGCCTCGGAAGCTCAGTGCGTAACCTGCGAGGAGGAGGAGCAGGAGTCCGTCGTCGTCGTCGTCGAATCGTTTCGATGCCTCCTAAGTGATGCGTCGAAGGTGCCTGCTGCCTTCGTCTGCCGTAACCGGACGCGCGCTTGCGCCTGCCTGCCTGCCTCGCAATCGTACGAGTGCGTAACGGCGCGAGTCCGTCGAATCGTTTCGATATGCCTAAGTGACACCGAGCGCAAAGAAGGCGGCTTTGCTTCGTTTGCCGTAGCCGGACGCGCGTCGTGCGCCTCGGCACTGCTCGTCGCAGCGGTACGTGTGGCTGGTGGCCGATGTTGTCGAATAAAATTCGAAAAATACAATTCGAAAACCGAATTGAAGCCATCAGTTGTCGTTCTAATGTCATTTCTATGCTCTTCGCACACTTTCCGTATCGGTTGGCATGAAATTTCTCAAAAAAAGCAAAGGTTGTTACACGAACAGGATTCAAGTGTCACACGTTGGGAGGAGCGTCGCCGGCCTTCGTCTGCCGTCGCCGGACGCGCGCCTCGGAAGCTCAGTGCGTAACCTGCGAGGAGGAGGAGCAGGAGTCCGTCGTCGTCGTCGTCGTCGTCGAATCGTTTCGATGCCTCCTAAGTGATGCGTCGAAGGTGCCTGCTGCCTTCGTCTGCCGTAACCGGACGCGCGCTTGCGCCTGCCTGCCTGCCTGCCTGCCTGCCTGCCTGCCTCGCAATCGTACGAGTGCGTAACGGCGCGAGTCCGTCGAATCGTTTCGATATGCCTAAGTGACACCGCGCGCGGAGAAGGCGGCTTTGCTTCGTTTGCCGTAGCCGGACGCGCGTCGTGCGCCTCGGCACTGCTCGTCGCAGCGGTACGTGTGGCTGGTGGCCGATGTTGTCGAATAAAATTCGAAAAATACAATTCGAAAACCGAATTGAAGCCATCAGTTGTCGTTCTAATGTCATTTCTATGCTCTTCGCACACTTTCCGTATCGGTTGGCATGAAATTTCTCCAAAAAAGCAAAGGTTGTTACACGAACAGGATTCAAGTGTCACACGTTGGGAGGAGCGTCGCCGGCCTTCGTCTGCCGTCGCCGGACGCGCGCCTCGGAAGCTCAGTGCGTAACCTGCGAGGAGGAGGAGCAGGAGTCCGTCGTCGTCGTCGTCGTCGAATCGTTTCGATGCCTCCTAAGTGATGCGTCGAAGGTGCCTGCTGCCTTCGTCTGCCGTAACCGGACGCGCGCTTGCGCCTGCCTGCCTGCCTGCCTGCCTGCCTCGCAATCGTACGAGTGCGTAACGGCGCGAGTCCGTCGAATCGTTTCGATATGCCTAAGTGACACCGCGCGCGGAGAAGGCGGCTTTGCTTCGTTTGCCGTAGCCGGACGCGCGTCGTGCGCCTCGGCACTGCTCGTCGCAGCGGTACGTGTGGCTGGTGGCCGATGTTGTCGAATAAAATTCGAAAAATACAATTCGAAAACCGAATTGAAGCCATCAGTTGTCGTTCTAATGTCATTTCTATGCTCTTCGCACACTTTCCGTATCGGTTGGCATGAAATTTCTCCAAAAAAGCAAAGGTTGTTACACGAACAGGATTCAAGTGTCACACGTTGGGAGGAGCGTCGCCGGCCTTCGTCTGCCGTCGCCGGACGCGCGCCTCGGAAGCTCAGTGCGTAACCTGCGAGGAGGAGGAGCAGGAGTCCGTCGTCGTCGTCGTCGAATCGTTTCGATGCCTCCTAAGTGATGCGTCGAAGGTGCCTGCTGCCTTCGTCTGCCGTAACCGGACGCGCGCTTGCGCCTGCCTGCCTGCCTGCCTGCCTGCCTGCCTCGCAATCGTACGAGTGCGTAACGGCGCGAGTCCGTCGAATCGTTTCGATATGCCTAAGTGACACCGCGCGCGGAGAAGGCGGCTTTGCTTCGTTTGCCGTAGCCGGACGCGCGTCGTGCGCCTCGGCACTGCTCGTCGCAGCGGTACGTGTGGCTGGTGGCCGATGTTGTCGAATAAAATTCGAAAAATACAATTCGAAAACCGAATTGAAGCCATCAGTTGTCGTTCTAATGTCATTTCTATGCTCTTCGCACACTTTCCGTATCGGTTGGCATGAAATTTCTCCAAAAAAGCAAAGGTTGTTACACGAACAGGATTCAAGTGTCACACGTTGGGAGGAGCGTCGCCGGCCTTCGTCTGCCGTCGCCGGACGCGCGCCTCGGAAGCTCAGTGCGTAACCTGCGAGGAGGAGGAGCAGGAGTCCGTCGTCGTCGTCGTCGTCGTCGTCGAATCGTTTCGATGCCTCCTAAGTGATGCGTCGAAGGTGCCTGCTGCCTTCGTCTGCCGTAACCGGACGCGCGCTTGCGCCTGCCTGCCTGCCTGCCTGCCTGCCTGCCTGCCTGCCTCGCAATCGTACGAGTGCGTAACGGCGCGAGTCCGTCGAATCGTTTCGATATGCCTAAGTGACACCGCGCGCGGAGAAGGCGGCTTTGCTTCGTTTGCCGTAGCCGGACGCGCGTCGTGCGCCTCGGCACTGCTCGTCGCAGCGGTACGTGTGGCTGGTGGCCGATGTTGTCGAATAAAATTCGAAAAATACAATTCGAAAACCGAATTGAAGCCATCAGTTGTCGTTCTAATGTCATTTCTATGCTCTTCGCACACTTTCCGTATCGGTTGGCATGAAATTTCTCCAAAAAAGCAAAGGTTGTTACACGAACAGGATTCAAGTGTCACACGTTGGGATGAGCGTCGCCGGCCTTCGTCTGCCGTCGCCGGACGCGCGCCTCGGAAGCTCAGTGCGTAACCTGCGAGGAGGAGGAGCAGGAGTCCGTCGTCGTCGTCGTCGAATCGTTTCGATGCCTCCTAAGTGATGCGTCGAAGGTGCCTGCTGCCTTCGTCTGCCGTAACCGGACGCGCGCTTGCGCCTGCCTGCCTGCCTGCCTGCCTGCCTGCCTCGCAATCGTACGAGTGCGTAACGGCGCGAGTCCGTCGAATCGTTTCGATATGCCTAAGTGACACCGCGCGCGGAGAAGGCGGCTTTGCTTCGTTTGCCGTAGCCGGACGCGCGTCGTGCGCCTCGGCACTGCTCGTCGCAGCGGTACGTGTGGCTGGTGGCCGATGTTGTCGAATAAAATTCGAAAAATACAATTCGAAAACCGAATTGAAGCCATCAGTTGTCGTTCTAATGTCATTTCTATGCTCTTCGCACACTTTCCGTATCGGTTGGCATGAAATTTCTCCAAAAAAGCAAAGGTTGTTACACGAACAGGATTCAAGTGTCACACGTTGGGAGGAGCGTCGCCGGCCTTCGTCTGCCGTCGCCGGACGCGCGCCTCGGAAGCTCAGTGCGTAACCTGCGAGGAGGAGGAGCAGGAGTCCGTCGTCGTCGTCGTCGTCGTCGTCGAATCGTTTCGATGCCTCCTAAGTGATGCGTCGAAGGTGCCTGCTGCCTTCGTCTGCCGTAACCGGACGCGCGCTTGCGCCTGCCTGCCTGCCTGCCTGCCTCGCAATCGTACGAGTGCGTAACGGCGCGAGTCCGTCGAATCGTTTCGATATGCCTAAGTGACACCGCGCGCGGAGAAGGCGGCTTTGCTTCGTTTGCCGTAGCCGGACGCGCGTCGTGCGCCTCGGCACTGCTCGTCGCAGCGGTACGTGTGGCTGGTGGCCGATGTTGTCGAATAAAATTCGAAAAATACAATTCGAAAACCGAATTGAAGCCATCAGTTGTCGTTCTAATGTCATTTCTATGCTCTTCGCACACTTTCCGTATCGGTTGGCATGAAATTTCTCCAAAAAAGCAAAGGTTGTTACACGAACAGGATTCAAGTGTCACACGTTGGGAGGAGCGTCGCCGGCCTTCGTCTGCCGTCGCCGGACGCGCGCCTCGGAAGCTCAGTGCGTAACCTGCGAGTAGGAGGAGCAGGAGTCCGTCGTCGTCGTCGTCGTCGTCGTCGAATCGTTTCGATGCCTCCTAAGTGATGCGTCGAAGGTGCCTGCTGCCTTCGTCTGCCGTAACCGGACGCGCGCTTGCGCCTGCCTGCCTGCCTGCCTGCCTGCCTGCCTGCCTCGCAATCGTACGAGTGCGTAACGGCGCGAGTCCGTCGAATCGTTTCGATATGCCTAAGTGACACCGCGCGCGGAGAAGGCGGCTTTGCTTCGTTTGCCGTAGCCGGACGCGCGTCGTGCGCCTCGGCACTGCTCGTCGCAGCGGTACGTGTGGCTGGTGGCCGATGTTGTCGAATAAAATTCGAAAAATACAATTCGAAAACCGAATTGAAGCCATCAGTTGTCGTTCTAATGTCATTTCTATGCTCTTCGCACACTTTCCGTATCGGTTGGCATGAAATTTCTCCAAAAAAGCAAAGGTTGTTACACGAACAGGATTCAAGTGTCACACGTTGGGAGGAGCGTCGCCGGCCTTCGTCTGCCGTCGCCGGACGCGCGCCTCGGAAGCTCAGTGCGTAACCTGCGAGGAGGAGGAGCAGGAGTCCGTCGTCGTCGTCGTCGTCGTCGTCGAATCGTTTCGATGCCTCCTAAGTGATGCGTCGAAGGTGCCTGCTGCCTTCGTCTGCCGTAACCGGACGCGCGCTTGCGCCTGCCTGCCTGCCTGCCTGCCTGCCTGCCTCGCAATCGTACGAGTGCGTAACGGCGCGAGTCCGTCGAATCGTTTCGATATGCCTAAGTGACACCGCGCGCGGAGAAGGCGGCTTTGCTTCGTTTGCCGTAGCCGGACGCGCGTCGTGCGCCTCGGCACTGCTCGTCGCAGCGGTACGTGTGGCTGGTGGCCGATGTTGTCGAATAAAATTCGAAAAATACAATTCGAAAACCGAATTGAAGCCATCAGTTGTCGTTCTAATGTCATTTCTATGCTCTTCGCACACTTTCCGTATCGGTTGGCATGAAATTTCTCCAAAAAAGCAAAGGTTGTTACACGAACAGGATTCAAGTGTCACACGTTGGGAGGAGCGTCGCCGGCCTTCGTCTGCCGTCGCCGGACGCGCGCCTCGGAAGCTCAGTGCGTAACCTGCGAGGAGGAGGAGCAGGAGTCCGTCGTCGTCGTCGTCGTCGAATCGTTTCGATGCCTCCTAAGTGATGCGTCGAAGGTGCCTGCTGCCTTCGTCTGCCGTAACCGGACGCGCGCTTGCGCCTGCCTGCCTGCCTGCCTCGCAATCGTACGAGTGCGTAACGGCGCGAGTCCGTCGAATCGTTTCGATATGCCTAAGTGACACCGCGCGCGGAGAAGGCGGCTTTGCTTCGTTTGCCGTAGCCGGACGCGCGTCGTGCGCCTCGGCACTGCTCGTCGCAGCGGTACGTGTGGCTGGTGGCCGATGTTGTCGAATAAAATTCGAAAAATACAATTCGAAAACCGAAGTGAAGCCATCAGTTGTCGTTCTAATGTCATTTCTATGCTCTTCGCACACTTTCCGTATCGGTTGGCATGAAATTTCTCCAGAAAAGCAAAGGTTGTTACACGAACAGGATTCAAGTGTCACACGTTGGGAGGAGCGTCGCCGGCCTTCGTCTGCCGTCGCCGGACGCGCGCCTCGGAAGCTCAGTGCGTAACCTGCGAGGAGGAGGAGCAGGAGTCCGTCGTCGTCGTCGTCGAATCGTTTCGATGCCTCCTAAGTGATGCGTCGAAGGTGCCTGCTGCCTTCGTCTGCCGTAACCGGACGCGCGCTTGCGCCTGCCTGCCTGCCTGCCTGTCTGCCTGCCTGCCTGCCTCGCAATCGTACGAGTGCGTAACGGCGCGAGTCCGTCGAATCGTTTCGATATGCCTAAGTGACACCGCGCGCGGAGAAGGCGGCTTTGCTTCGTTTGCCGTAGCCGGACGCGCGTCGTGCGCCTCGGCACTGCTTGTCGCAGCGGTACGTGTGGCTGGTGGCCGATGTTGTCGAATAAAATTCGAAAAATACAATTCGAAAACCGAATTGAAGCCATCAGTTGTCGTTCTAATGTCATTTCTATGCTCTTCGCACACTTTCCGTATCGGTTGGCATGAAATTTCTCCAAAAAAGCAAAGGTTGTTACACGAACAGGATTCAAGTGTCACACGTTGGGAGGAGCGTCGCCGGCCTTCGTCTGCCGTCGCCGGACGCGCGCCTCGGAAGCTCAGTGCGTAACCTGCGAGGAGGAGGAGCAGGAGTCCGTCGTCGTCGTCGTCGTCGTCGTCGAATCGTTTCGATGCCTCCTAAGTGATGCGTCGAAGGTGCCTGCTGCCTTCGTCTGCCGTAACCGGACGCGCGCTTGCGCCTGCCTGCCTGCCTGCCTGCCTGCCTGCCTCGCAATCGTACGAGTGCGTAACGGCGCGAGTCCGTCGAATCGTTTCGATATGCCTAAGTGACACCGCGCGCGGAGAAGGCGGCTTTGCTTCGTTTGCCGTAGCCGGACGCGCGTCGTGCGCCTCGGCACTGCTCGTCGCAGCGGTACGTGTGGCTGGTGGCCGATGTTGTCGAATAAAATTCGAAAAATACAATTCGAAAACCGAATTGAAGCCATCAGTTGTCGTTCTAATGTCATTTCTATGCTCTTCGCACACTTTCCGTATCGGTTGGCATGAAATTTCTCCAAAAAAGCAAAGGTTGTTACACGAACAGGATTCAAGTGTCACACGTTGGGAGGAGCGTCGCCGGCCTTCGTCTGCCGTCGCCGGACGCGCGCCTCGGAAGCTCAGTGCGTAACCTGCGAGGAGGAGGAGCAGGAGTCCGTCGTCGTCGTCGTCGAATCGTTTCGATGCCTCCTAAGTGATGCGTCGAAGGTGCCTGCTGCCTTCGTCTGCCGTAACCGGACGCGCGCTTGCGCCTGCCTGCCTGCCTGCCTGCCTGCCTGCCTCGCAATCGTACGAGTGCGTAACGGCGCGAGTCCGTCGAATCGTTTCGATATGCCTAAGTGACACCGCGCGCGGAGAAGGCGGCTTTGCTTCGTTTGCCGTAGCCGGACGCGCGTCGTGCGCCTCGGCACTGCTCGTCGCAGCGGTACGTGTGGCTGGTGGCCGATGTTGTCGAATAAAATTCGAAAAATACAATTCGAAAACCGAATTGAAGCCATCAGTTGTCGTTCTAATGTCATTTCTATGCTCTTCGCACACTTTCCGTATCGGTTGGCATGAAATTTCTCCAAAAAAGCAAAGGTTGTTACACGAACAGGATTCAAGTGTCACACGTTGGGAGGAGCGTCGCCGGCCTTCGTCTGCCGTCGCCGGACGCGCGCCTCGGAAGCTCAGTGCGTAACCTGCGAGGAGGAGGAGCAGGAGTCCGTCGTCGTCGTCGTCGTCGTCGAATCGTTTCGATGCCTCCTAAGTGATGCGTCGAAGGTGCCTGCTGCCTTCGTCTGCCGTAACCGGACGCGCGCTTGCGCCTGCCTGCCTGCCTGCCTGCCTGCCTGCCTGCCTCGCAATCGTACGAGTGCGTAACGGCGCGAGTCCGTCGAATCGTTTCGATATGCCTAAGTGACACCGCGCGCGGAGAAGGCGGCTTTGCTTCGTTTGCCGTAGCCGGACGCGCGTCGTGCGCCTCGGCACTGCTCGTCGCAGCGGTACGTGTGGCTGGTGGCCGATGTTGTCGAATAAAATTCGAAAAATACAATTCGAAAACCGAATTGAAGCCATCAGTTGTCGTTCTAATGTCATTTCTATGCTCTTCGCACACTTTCCGTATCGGTTGGCATGAAATTTCTCCAAAAAAGCAAAGGTTGTTACACGAACAGGATTCAAGTGTCACACGTTGGGAGGAGCGTCGCCGGCCTTCGTCTGCCGTCGCCGGACGCGCGCCTCGGAAGCTCAGTGCGTAACCTGCGAGGAGGAGGAGAAGGAGTCCGTCGTCGTCGTCGTCGTCGTCGTCGAATCGTTTCGATGCCTCCTAAGTGATGCGTCGAAGGTGCCTGCTGCCTTCGTCTGCCGTAACCGGACGCGCGCTTGCGCCTGCCTGCCTGCCTGCCTGCCTGCCTGCCTGCCTCGCAATCGTACGAGTGCGTAACGGCGCGAGTCCGTCGAATCGTTTCGATATGCCTAAGTGACACCGCGCGCGGAGAAGGCGGCTTTGCTTCGTTTGCCGTAGCCGGACGCGCGTCGTGCGCCTCGGCACTGCTCGTCGCAGCGGTACGTGTGGCTGGTGGCCGATGTTGTCGAATAAAATTCGAAAAATACAATTCGAAAACCGAATTGAAGCCATCAGTTGTCGTTCTAATGTCATTTCTATGCTCTTCGCACACTTTCCGTATCGGTTGGCATGAAATTTCTCCAAAAAAGCAAAGGTTGTTACACGAACAGGATTCAAGTGTCACACGTTGGGAGGAGCGTCGCCGGCCTTCGTCTGCCGTCGCCGGACGCGCGCCTCGGAAGCTCAGTGCGTAACCTGCGAGGAGGAGGAGCAGGAGTCCGTCGTCGTCGTCGTCGTCGTCGAATCGTTTCGATGCCTCCTAAGTGATGCGTCGAAGGTGCCTGCTGCCTTCGTCTGCCGTAACCGGACGCGCGCTTGCGCCTGCCTGCCTGCCTGCCTGCCTCGCAATCGTACGAGTGCGTAACGGCGCGAGTCCGTCGAATCGTTTCGATATGCCTAAGTGACACCGCGCGCGGAGAAGGCGGCTTTGCTTCGTTTGCCGTAGCCGGACGCGCGTCGTGCACCTCGGCACTGCTCGTCGCAGCGGTACGTGTGGCTGGTGGCCGATGTTGTCGAATAAAATTCGAAAAATACAATTCGAAAACCGAATTGAAGCCATCAGTTGTCGTTCTAATGTCATTTCTATGCTCTTCGCACACTTTCCGTATCGGTTGGCATGAAATTTCTCCAAAAAAGCAAAGGTTGTTACACGAACAGGATTCAAGTGTCACACGTTGGGAGGAGCGTCGCCGGCCTTCGTCTGCCGTCGCCGGACGCGCGCCTCGGAAGCTCAGTGCGTAACCTGCGAGGAGGAGGAGCAGGAGTCCGTCGTCGTCGTCGTCGTCGTCGTCGTCGTCGAATCGTTTCGATGCCTCCTAAGTGATGCGTCGAAGGTGCCTGCTGCCTTCGTCTGCCGTAACCGGACGCGCGCTTGCGCCTGCCTGCCTGCCTCGCAATCGTACGAGTGCGTAACGGCGCGAGTCCGTCGAATCGTTTCGATATGCCTAAGTGACACCGCGCGCGGAGAAGGCGGCTTTGCTTCGTTTGCCGTAGCCGGACGCGCGTCGTGCACCTCGGCACTGCTCGTCGCAGCGGTACGTGTGGCTGGTGGCCGATGTTGTCGAATAAAATTCGAAAAATACAATTCGAAAACCGAATTGAAGCCATCAGTTGTCGTTCTAATGTCATTTCTATGCTCTTCGCACACTTTCCGTATCGGTTGGCATGAAATTTCTCCAAAAAAGCAAAGGTTGTTACACGAACAGGATTCAAGTGTCACACGTTGGGAGGAGCGTCGCCGGCCTTCGTCTGCCGTCGCCGGACGCGCGCCTCGGAAGCTCAGTGCGTAACCTGCGAGGAGGAGGAGCAGGAGTCCGTCGTCGTCGTCGTCGTCGTCGTCGTCGTCGAATCGTTTCGATGCCTCCTAAGTGATGCGTCGAAGGTGCCTGCTGCCTTCGTCTGCCGTAACCGGACGCGCGCTTGCGCCTGCCTGCCTGCCTGCCTGCCTGCCTGCCTCGCAATCGTACGAGTGCGTAACGGCGCGAGTCCGTCGAATCGTTTCGATATGCCTAAGTGACACCGCGCGCGGAGAAGGCGGCTTTGCTTCGTTTGCCGTAGCCGGACGCGCGTCGTGCGCCTCGGCACTGCTCGTCGCAGCGGTACGTGTGGCTGGTGGCCGATGTTGTCGAATAAAATTCGAAAAATACAATTCGAAAAACGAATTGAAGCCATCAGTTGTCGTTCTAATGTCATTTCTATGCTCTTCGCACACTTTCCGTATCGGTTGGCATGAAATTTCTCCAAAAAAGCAAAGGTTGTTACACGAACAGGATTCAAGTGTCACACGTTGGGAGGAGCGTCGCCGGCCTTCGTCTGCCGTCGCCGGACGCGCGCCTCGGAAGCTCAGTGCGTAACCTGCGAGGAGGAGGAGCAGGAGTCCGTCGTCGTCGTCGTCGTCGTCGTCGTCGTCGAATCGTTTCGATGCCTCCTAAGTGATGCGTCGAAGGTGCCTGCTGCCTTCGTCTGCCGTAACCGGACGCGCGCTTGCGCCTGCCTGCCTGCCTGCCTGCCTGCCTGCCTCGCAATCGTACGAGTGCGTAACGGCGCGAGTCCGTCGAATCGTTTCGATATGCCTAAGTGACACCGCGCGCGGAGAAGGCGGCTTTGCTTCGTTTGCCGTAGCCGGACGCTCGTCGTGCGCCTCGGCACTGCTCGTCGCAGCGGTACGTGTGGCTGGTGGCCGATGTTGTCGAATAAAATTCGAAAAATACAATTCGAAAACCGAATTGAAGCCATCAGTTGTCGTTCTAATGTCATTTCTATGCTCTTCGCACACTTTCCGTATCGGTTGGCATGAAATTTCTCCAAAAAAGCAAAGGTTGTTACACGAACAGGATTCAAGTGTCACACGTTGGGAGGAGCGTCGCCGGCCTTCGTCTGCCGTCGCCGGACGCGCGCCTCGGAAGCTCAGTGCGTAACCTGCGAGGAGGAGGAGCAGGAGTCCGTCGTCGTCGTCGTCGTCGTCGTCGTCGTCGAATCGTTTCGATGCCTCCTAAGTGATGCGTCGAAGGTGCCTGCTGCCTTCGTCTGCCGTAACCGGACGCGCGCTTGCGCCTGCCTGCCTGCCTGCCTGCCTGCCTCGCAATCGTACGAGTGCGTAACGGCGCGAGTCCGTCGAATCGTTTCGATATGCCTAAGTGACACCGCGCGCGGAGAAGGCGGCTTTGCTTCGTTTGCCGTAGCCGGACGCGCGTCGTGCGCCTCGGCACTGCTCGTCGCAGCGGTACGTGTGGCTGGTGGCCGATGTTGTCGAATAAAATTCGAAAAATACAATTCGAAAACCGAATTGAAGCCATCAGTTGTCGTTCTAATGTCATTTCTATGCTCTTCGCACACTTTCCGTATCGGTTGGCATGAAATTTCTCCAAAAAAGCAAAGGTTGTTACACGAACAGGATTCAAGTGTCACACGTTGGGAGGAGCGTCGCCGGCCTTCGTCTGCCGTCGCCGGACGCGCGCCTCGGAAGCTCAGTGCGTAACCTGCGAGGAGGAGGAGCAGGAGTCCGTCGTCGTCGTCGTCGTCGTCGTCGAATCGTTTCGATGCCTCCTAAGTGATGCGTCGAAGGTGCCTGCTGCCTTCGTCTGCCGTAACCGGACGCGCGCTTGCGCCTGCCTGCCTGCCTGCCTGCCTGCCTGCCTGCCTGCCTCGCAATCGTACGAGTGCGTAACGGCGCGAGTCCGTCGAATCGTTTCGATATGCCTAAGTGACACCGCGCGCGGAGAAGGCGGCTTTGCTTCGTTTGCCGTAGCCGGACGCGCGTCGTGCGCCTCGGCACTGCTCGTCGCAGCGGTACGTGTGGCTGGTGGCCGATGTTGTCGAATAAAATTCGAAAAATACAATTCGAAAACCGAATTGAAGCCATCAGTTGTCGTTCTAATGTCATTTCTATGCTCTTCGCACACTTTCCGTATCGGTTGGCATGAAATTTCTCCAAAAAAGCAAAGGTTGTTACACGAACAGGATTCAAGTGTCACACGTTGGGAGGAGCGTCGCCGGCCTTCGTCTGCCGTCGCCGGACGCGCGCCTCGGAAGCTCAGTGCGTAACCTGCGAGGAGGAGGAGCAGGAGTCCGTCGTCGTCGTCGTCGTCGTCGAATCGTTTCGATGCCTCCTAAGTGATGCGTCGAAGGTGCCTGCTGCCTTCGTCTGCCGTAACCGGACGCGCGCTTGCGCCTGCCTGCCTGCCTGCCTGCCTGCCTCGCAATCGTACGAGTGCGTAACGGCGCGAGTCCGTCGAATCGTTTCGATATGCCTAAGTGACACCGCGCGCGGAGAAGGCGGCTTTGCTTCGTTTGCCGTAGCCGGACGCGCGTCGTGCGCCTCGGCACTGCTCGTCGCAGCGGTACGTGTGGCTGGTGGCCGATGTTGTCGAATAAAATTCGAAAAATACAATTCGAAAACCGAATTGAAGCCATCAGTTGTCGTTCTAATGTCATTTCTATGCTCTTCGCACACTTTCCGTATCGGTTGGCATGAAATTTCTCCAAAAAAGCAAAGGTTGTTACACGAACAGGATTCAAGTGTCACACGTTGGGAGGAGCGTCGCCGGCCTTCGTCTGCCGTCGCCGGACGCGCGCCTCGGAAGCTCAGTGCGTAACCTGCGAGGAGGAGGAGCAGGAGTCCGTCGTCGTCGTCGTCGTCGTCGTCGTCGTCGAATCGTTTCGATGCCTCCTAAGTGATGCGTCGAAGGTGCCTGCTGCCTTCGTCTGCCGTAACCGGACGCGCGCTTGCGCCTGCCTGCCTGCCTGCCTGCCTGCCTCGCAATCGTACGAGTGCGTAACGGCGCGAGTCCGTCGAATCGTTTCGATATGCCTAAGTGACACCGCGCGCGGAGAAGGCGGCTTTGCTTCGTTTGCCGTAGCCGGACGCGCGTCGTGCGCCTCGGCACTGCTCGTCGCAGCGGTACGTGTGGCTGGTGGCCGATGTTGTCGAATAAAATTCGAAAAATACAATTCGAAAACCGAATTGAAGCCATCAGTTGTCGTTCTAATGTCATTTCTATGCTCTTCGCACACTTTCCGTATCGGTTGGCATGAAATTTCTCCAAAAAAGCAAAGGTTGTTACACGAACAGGATTCAAGTGTCACACGTTGGGAGGAGCGTCGCCGGCCTTCGTCTGCCGTCGCCGGACGCGCGCCTCGGAAGCTCAGTGCGTAACCTGCGAGGAGGAGGAGCAGGAGTCCGTCGTCGTCGTCGTCGTCGTCGTCGAATCGTTTCGATGCCTCCTAAGTGATGCGTCGAAGGTGCCTGCTGCCTTCGTCTGCCGTAACCGGATGCGCGCTTGCGCCTGCCTGCCTGCCTGCCTGCCTGCCTCGCAATCGTACGAGTGCGTAACGGCGCGAGTCCGTCGAATCGTTTCGATATGCCTAAGTGACACCGCGCGCGGAGAAGGCGGCTTTGCTTCGTTTGCCGTAGCCGGACGCGCGTCGTGCGCCTCGGCACTGCTCGTCGCAGCGGTACGTGTGGCTGGTGGCCGATGTTGTCGAATAAAATTCGAAAAATACAATTCGAAAACCGAATTGAAGCCATCAGTTGTCGTTCTAATGTCATTTCTATGCTCTTCGCACACTTTCCGTATCGGTTGGCATGAAATTTCTCCAAAAAAGCAAAGGTTGTTACACGAACAGGATTCAAGTGTCACACGTTGGGAGGAGCGTCGCCGGCCTTCGTCTGCCGTCGCCGGACGCGCGCCTCGGAAGCTCAGTGCGTAACCTGCGAGGAGGAGGAGCAGGAGTCCGTCGTCGTCGTCGTCGTCGTCGAATCGTTTCGATGCCTCCTAAGTGATGCGTCGAAGGTGCCTGCTGCCTTCGTCTGCCGTAACCGGACGCGCGCTTGCGCCTGCCTGCCTGCCTGCCTGCCTGCCTCGCAATCGTACGAGTGCGTAACGGCGCGAGTCCGTCGAATCGTTTCGATATGCCTAAGTGACACCGCGCGCGGAGAAGGCGGCTTTGCTTCGTTTGCCGTAGCCGGACGCGCGTCGTGCGCCTCGGCACTGCTCGTCGCAGCGGTACGTGTGGCTGGTGGCCGATGTTGTCGAATAAAATTCGAAAAATACAATTCGAAAACCGAATTGAAGCCATCAGTTGTCGTTCTAATGTCATTTCTATGCTCTTCGCACACTTTCCGTATCGGTTGGCATGAAATTTCTCCAAAAAAGCAAAGGTTGTTACACGAACAGGATTCAAGTGTCACACGTTGGGAGGAGCGTCGCCGGCCTTCGTCTGCCGTCGCCGGACGCGCGCCTCGGAAGCTCAGTGCGTAACCTGCGAGGAGGAGGAGCAGGAGTCCGTCGTCGTCGTCGTCGTCGTCGTCGAATCGTTTCGATGCCTCCTAAGTGATGCGTCGAAGGTGCCTGCTGCCTTCGTCTGCCGTAACCGGACGCGCGCTTGCGCCTGCCTGCCTGCCTGCCTGCCTGCCTGCCTGCCTCGCAATCGTACGAGTGCGTAACGGCGCGAGTCCGTCGAATCGTTTCGATATGCCTAAGTGACACCGCGCGCGGAGAAGGCGGCTTTGCTTCGTTTGCCGTAGCCGGACGCGCGTCGTGCGCCTCGGCACTGCTCGTCGCAGCGGTACGTGTGGCTGGTGGCCGATGTTGTCGAATAAAATTCGAAAAATACAATTCGAAAAACGAATTGAAGCCATCAGTTGTCGTTCTAATGTCATTTCTATGCTCTTCGCACACTTTCCGTATCGGTTGGCATGAAATTTCTCCAAAAAAGCAAAGGTTGTTACACGAACAGGATTCAAGTGTCACACGTTGGGAGGAGCGTCGCCGGCCTTCGTCTGCCGTCGCCGGACGCGCGCCTCGGAAGCTCAGTGCGTAACCTGCGAGTAGGAGGAGCAGGAGTCCGTCGTCGTCGTCGTCGTCGTCGTCGAATCGTTTCGATGCCTCCTAAGTGATGCGTCGAAGGTGCCTGCTGCCTTCGTCTGCCGTAACCGGACGCGCGCTTGCGCCTGCCTGCCTGCCTGCCTGCCTGCCTGCCTCGCAATCGTACGAGTGCGTAACGGCGCGAGTCCGTCGAATCGTTTCGATATGCCTAAGTGACACCGCGCGCGGAGAAGGCGGCTTTGCTTCGTTTGCCGTAGCCGGACGCGCGTCGTGCGCCTCGGCACTGCTCGTCGCAGCGGTACGTGTGGCTGGTGGCCGATGTTGTCGAATAAAATTCGAAAAATACAATTCGAAAACCGAATTGAAGCCATCAGTTGTCGTTCTAATGTCATTTCTATGCTCTTCGCACACTTTCCGTATCGGTTGGCATGAAATTTCTCCAAAAAAGCAAAGGTTGTTACACGAACAGGATTCAAGTGTCACACGTTGGGAGGAGCGTCGCCGGCCTTCGTCTGCCGTCGCCGGACGCGCGCCTCGGAAGCTCAGTGCGTAACCTGCGAGGAGGAGGAGCAGGAGTCCGTCGTCGTCGTCGTCGTCGTCGTCGAATCGTTTCGATGCCTCCTAAGTGATGCGTCGAAGGTGCCTGCTGCCTTCGTCTGCCGTAACCGGACGCGCGCTTGCGCCTGCCTGCCTGCCTGCCTGCCTGCCTGCCTCGCAATCGTACGAGTGCGTAACGGCGCGAGTCCGTCGAATCGTTTCGATATGCCTAAGTGACACCGCGCGCGGAGAAGGCGGCTTTGCTTCGTTTGCCGTAGCCGGACGCGCGTCGTGCGCCTCGGCACTGCTCGTCGCAGCGGTACGTGTGGCTGGTGGCCGATGTTGTCGAATAAAATTCGAAAAATACAATTCGAAAACCGAATTGAAGCCATCAGTTGTCGTTCTAATGTCATTTCTATGCTCTTCGCACACTTTCCGTATCGGTTGGCATGAAATTTCTCCAAAAAAGCAAAGGTTGTTACACGAACAGGATTCAAGTGTCACACGTTGGGAGGAGCGTCGCCGGCCTTCGTCTGCCGTCGCCGGACGCGCGCCTCGGAAGCTCAGTGCGTAACCTGCGAGTAGGAGGAGCAGGAGTCCGTCGTCGTCGTCGTCGTCGTCGTCGAATCGTTTCGATGCCTCCTAAGTGATGCGTCGAAGGTGCCTGCTGCCTTCGTCTGCCGTAACCGGACGCGCGCTTGCGCCTGCCTGCCTGCCTGCCTGCCTGCCTGCCTGCCTCGCAATCGTACGAGTGCGTAACGGCGCGAGTCCGTCGAATCGTTTCGATATGCCTAAGTGACACCGCGCGCGGAGAAGGCGGCTTTGCTTCGTTTGCCGTAGCCGGACGCGCGTCGTGCGCCTCGGCACTGCTCGTCGCAGCGGTACGTGTGGCTGGTGGCCGATGTTGTCGAATAAAATTCGAAAAATACAATTCGAAAACCGAATTGAAGCCATCAGTTGTCGTTCTAATGTCATTTCTATGCTCTTCGCACACTTTCCGTATCGGTTGGCATGAAATTTCTCCAAAAAAGCAAAGGTTGTTACACGAACAGGATTCAAGTGTCACACGTTGGGAGGAGCGTCGCCGGCCTTCGTCTGCCGTCGCCGGACGCGCGCCTCGGAAGCTCAGTGCGTAACCTGCGAGGAGGAGGAGCAGGAGTCCGTCGTCGTCGTCGTCGTCGTCGTCGAATCGTTTCGATGCCTCCTAAGTGATGCGTCGAAGGTGCCTGCTGCCTTCGTCTGCCGTAACCGGACGCGCGCTTGCGCCTGCCTGCCTGCCTGCCTGCCTGCCTGCCTCGCAATCGTACGAGTGCGTAACGGCGCGAGTCCGTCGAATCGTTTCGATATGCCTAAGTGACACCGCGCGCGGAGAAGGCGGCTTTGCTTCGTTTGCCGTAGCCGGACGCGCGTCGTGCGCCTCGGCACTGCTCGTCGCAGCGGTACGTGTGGCTGGTGGCCGATGTTGTCGAATAAAATTCGAAAAATACAATTCGAAAACCGAATTGAAGCCATCAGTTGTCGTTCTAATGTCATTTCTATGCTCTTCGCACACTTTCCGTATCGGTTGGCATGAAATTTCTCCAAAAAAGCAAAGGTTGTTACACGAACAGGATTCAAGTGTCACACGTTGGGAGGAGCGTCGCCGGCCTTCGTCTGCCGTCGCCGGACGCGCGCCTCGGAAGCTCAGTGCGTAACCTGCGAGGAGGAGGAGCAGGAGTCCGTCGTCGTCGTCGTCGTCGAATCGTTTCGATGCCTCCTAAGTGATGCGTCGAAGGTGCCTGCTGCCTTCGTCTGCCGTAACCGGACGCGCGCTTGCGCCTGCCTGCCTGCCTGCCTCGCAATCGTACGAGTGCGTAACGGCGCGAGTCCGTCGAATCGTTTCGATATGCCTAAGTGACACCGCGCGCGGAGAAGGCGGCTTTGCTTCGTTTGCCGTAGCCGGACGCGCGTCGTGCGCCTCGGCACTGCTCGTCGCAGCGGTACGTGTGGCTGGTGGCCGATGTTGTCGAATAAAATTCGAAAAATACAATTCGAAAACCGAATTGAAGCCATCAGTTGTCGTTCTAATGTCATTTCTATGCTCTTCGCACACTTTCCGTATCGGTTGGCATGAAATTTCTCCAAAAAAGCAAAGGTTGTTACACGAACAGGATTCAAGTGTCACACGTTGGGAGGAGCGTCGCCGGCCTTCGTCTGCCGTCGCCGGACGCGCGCCTCGGAAGCTCAGTGCGTAACCTGCGAGGAGGAGGAGCAGGAGTCCGTCGTCGTCGTCGTCGAATCGTTTCGATGCCTCCTAAGTGATGCGTCGAAGGTGCCTGCTGCCTTCGTCTGCCGTAACCGGACGCGCGCTTGCGCCTGCCTGCCTGCCTGCCTGTCTGCCTGCCTGCCTGCCTCGCAATCGTACGAGTGCGTAACGGCGCGAGTCCGTCGAATCGTTTCGATATGCCTAAGTGACACCGCGCGCGGAGAAGGCGGCTTTGCTTCGTTTGCCGTAGCCGGACGCGCGTCGTGCGCCTCGGCACTGCTTGTCGCAGCGGTACGTGTGGCTGGTGGCCGATGTTGTCGAATAAAATTCGAAAAATACAATTCGAAAACCGAATTGAAGCCATCAGTTGTCGTTCTAATGTCATTTCTATGCTCTTCGCACACTTTCCGTATCGGTTGGCATGAAATTTCTCCAAAAAAGCAAAGGTTGTTACACGAACAGGATTCAAGTGTCACACGTTGGGAGGAGCGTCGCCGGCCTTCGTCTGCCGTCGCCGGACGCGCGCCTCGGAAGCTCAGTGCGTAACCTGCGAGGAGGAGGAGCAGGAGTCCGTCGTCGTCGTCGTCGTCGTCGTCGAATCGTTTCGATGCCTCCTAAGTGATGCGTCGAAGGTGCCTGCTGCCTTCGTCTGCCGTAACCGGACGCGCGCTTGCGCCTGCCTGCCTGCCTGCCTGCCTGCCTGCCTCGCAATCGTACGAGTGCGTAACGGCGCGAGTCCGTCGAATCGTTTCGATATGCCTAAGTGACACCGCGCGCGGAGAAGGCGGCTTTGCTTCGTTTGCCGTAGCCGGACGCGCGTCGTGCGCCTCGGCACTGCTCGTCGCAGCGGTACGTGTGGCTGGTGGCCGATGTTGTCGAATAAAATTCGAAAAATACAATTCGAAAACCGAATTGAAGCCATCAGTTGTCGTTCTAATGTCATTTCTATGCTCTTCGCACACTTTCCGTATCGGTTGGCATGAAATTTCTCCAAAAAAGCAAAGGTTGTTACACGAACAGGATTCAAGTGTCACACGTTGGGAGGAGCGTCGCCGGCCTTCGTCTGCCGTCGCCGGACGCGCGCCTCGGAAGCTCAGTGCGTAACCTGCGAGGAGGAGGAGCAGGAGTCCGTCGTCGTCGTCGTCGTCGTCGAATCGTTTCGATGCCTCCTAAGTGATGCGTCGAAGGTGCCTGCTGCCTTCGTCTGCCGTAACCGGACGCGCGCTTGCGCCTGCCTGCCTGCCTGCCTGCCTGCCTGCCTCGCAATCGTACGAGTGCGTAACGGCGCGAGTCCGTCGAATCGTTTCGATATGCCTAAGTGACACCGCGCGCGGAGAAGGCGGCTTTGCTTCGTTTGCCGTAGCCGGACGCGCGTCGTGCGCCTCGGCACTGCTCGTCGCAGCGGTACGTGTGGCTGGTGGCCGATGTTGTCGAATAAAATTCGAAAAATACAATTCGAAAACCGAATTGAAGCCATCAGTTGTCGTTCTAATGTCATTTCTATGCTCTTCGCACACTTTCCGTATCGGTTGGCATGAAATTTCTCCAAAAAAGCAAAGGTTGTTACACGAACAGGATTCAAGTGTCACACATTGGGAGGAGCGTCGCCGGCCTTCGTCTGCCGTCGCCGGACGCGCGCCTCGGAAGCTCAGTGCGTAACCTGCGAGGAGGAGGAGAAGGAGTCCGTCGTCGTCGTCGTCGTCGTCGTCGAATCGTTTCGATGCCTCCTAAGTGATGCGTCGAAGGTGCCTGCTGCCTTCGTCTGCCGTAACCGGACGCGCGCTTGCGCCTGCCTGCCTGCCTGCCTGCCTGCCTGCCTGCCTGCCTGCCTGCCTGCCTCGCAATCGTACGAGTGCGTAACGGCGCGAGTCCGTCGAATCGTTTCGATATGCCTAAGTGACACCGCGCGCGGAGAAGGCGGCTTTGCTTCGTTTGCCGTAGCCGGACGCGCGTCGTGCGCCTCGGCACTGCTCGTCGCAGCGGTACGTGTGGCTGGTGGCCGATGTTGTCGAATAAAATTCGAAAAATACAATTCGAAAACCGAATTGAAGCCATCAGTTGTCGTTCTAATGTCATTTCTATGCTCTTCGCACACTTTCCGTATCGGTTGGCATGAAATTTCTCCAAAAAAGCAAAGGTTGTTACACGAACAGGATTCAAGTGTCACACGTTGGGAGGAGCGTCGCCGGCCTTCGTCTGCCGTCGCCGGACGCGCGCCTCGGAAGCTCAGTGCGTAACCTGCGAGGAGGAGGAGCAGGAGTCCGTCGTCGTCGTCGTCGTCGTCGAATCGTTTCGATGCCTCCTAAGTGATGCGTCGAAGGTGCCTGCTGCCTTCGTCTGCCGTAACCGGACGCGCGCTTGCGCCTGCCTGCCTGCCTGCCTGCCTCGCAATCGTACGAGTGCGTAACGGCGCGAGTCCGTCGAATCGTTTCGATATGCCTAAGTGACACCGCGCGCGGAGAAGGCGGCTTTGCTTCGTTTGCCGTAGCCGGACGCGCGTCGTGCACCTCGGCACTGCTCGTCGCAGCGGTACGTGTGGCTGGTGGCCGATGTTGTCGAATAAAATTCGAAAAATACAATTCGAAAACCGAATTGAAGCCATCAGTTGTCGTTCTAATGTCATTTCTATGCTCTTCGCACACTTTCCGTATCGGTTGGCATGAAATTTCTCCAAAAAAGCAAAGGTTGTTACACGAACAGGATTCAAGTGTCACACGTTGGGAGAAGCGTCGCCGGCCTTCGTCTGCCGTCGCCGGACGCGCGCCTCGGAAGCTCAGTGCGTAACCTGCGAGGAGGAGGAGCAGGAGTCCGTCGTCGTCGTCGTCGAATCGTTTCGATGCCTCCTAAGTGATGCGTCGAAGGTGCCTGCTGCCTTCGTCTGCCGTAACCGGACGCGCGCTTGCGCCTGCCTGCCTGCCTGCCTGCCTGCCTCGCAATCGTACGAGTGCGTAACGGCGCGAGTCCGTCGAATCGTTTCGATATGCCTAAGTGACACCGCGCGCGAAGAAGGCGGCTTTGCTTCGTTTGCCGTAGCCGGCCGCGCGTCGTGCGCCTCGGCACTGCTCGTCGCAGCGGTACGTGTGGCTGGTGGCCGATGTTGTCGAATAAAATTCGAAAAATACAATTCGAAAACCGAATTGGAGCCATCAGTTGTCGTTCTAATGTCATTTCTATGCTCTTCGCACACTTTCCGTATCGGTTGGCATGAAATTTCTCAAAAAAAGCAAAGGTTGTTACACGAACAGGATTCAAGTGTCACACGTTGGGAGGAGCGTCGCCGGCCTTCGTCTGCCGTCGCCGGACGCGCGCCTCGGAAGCTCAGTGCGTAACCTGCGAGGAGGAGGAGCAGGAGTCCGTCGTCGTCGTCGTCGAATCGTTTCGATGCCTCCTAAGTGATGCGTCGAAGGTGCCTGCTGCCTTCGTCTGCCGTAACCGGACGCGCGCTTGCGCCTGCCTGCCTGCCTCGCAATCGTACGAGTGCGTAACGGCGCGAGTCCGTCGAATCGTTTCGATATGCCTAAGTGACACCGAGCGCAAAGAAGGCGGCTTTGCTTCGTTTGCCGTAGCCGGACGCGCGTCGTGCGCCTCGGCACTGCTCGTCGCAGCGGTACGTGTGGCTGGTGGCCGATGTTGTCGAATAAAATTCGAAAAATACAATTCGAAAACCGAATTGAAGCCATCAGTTGTCGTTCTAATGTCATTTCTATGCTCTTCGCACACTTTCCGTATCGGTTGGCATGAAATTTCTCAAAAAAAGCAAAGGTTGTTACACGAACAGGATTCAAGTGTCACACGTTGGGAGGAGCGTCGCCGGCCTTCGTCTGCCGTCGCCGGACGCGCGCCTCGGAAGCTCAGTGCGTAACCTGCGAGGAGGAGGAGCAGGAGTCCGTCGTCGTCGTCGTCGTCGTCGAATCGTTTCGATGCCTCCTAAGTGATGCGTCGAAGGTGCCTGCTGCCTTCGTCTGCCGTAACCGGACGCGCGCTTGCGCCTGCCTGCCTGCCTGCCTGCCTGCCTGCCTGCCTCGCAATCGTACGAGTGCGTAACGGCGCGAGTCCGTCGAATCGTTTCGATATGCCTAAGTGACACCGCGCGCGGAGAAGGCGGCTTTGCTTCGTTTGCCGTAGCCGGACGCGCGTCGTGCGCCTCGGCACTGCTCGTCGCAGCGGTACGTGTGGCTGGTGGCCGATGTTGTCGAATAAAATTCGAAAAATACAATTCGAAAACCGAATTGAAGCCATCAGTTGTCGTTCTAATGTCATTTCTATGCTCTTCGCACACTTTCCGTATCGGTTGGCATGAAATTTCTCCAAAAAAGCAAAGGTTGTTACACGAACAGGATTCAAGTGTCACACGTTGGGAGGAGCGTCGCCGGCCTTCGTCTGCCGTCGCCGGACGCGCGCCTCGGAAGCTCAGTGCGTAACCTGCGAGGAGGAGGAGCAGGAGTCCGTCGTCGTCGTCGTCGTCGAATCGTTTCGATGCCTCCTAAGTGATGCGTCGAAGGTGCCTGCTGCCTTCGTCTGCCGTAACCGGACGCGCGCTTGCGCCTGCCTGCCTGCCTGCCTGCCTGCCTCGCAATCGTACGAGTGCGTAACGGCGCGAGTCCGTCGAATCGTTTCGATATGCCTAAGTGACACCGCGCGCGGAGAAGGCGGCTTTGCTTCGTTTGCCGTAGCCGGACGCGCGTCGTGCGCCTCGGCACTGCTCGTCGCAGCGGTACGTGTGGCTGGTGGCCGATGTTGTCGAATAAAATTCGAAAAATACAATTCGAAAACCGAATTGAAGCCATCAGTTGTCGTTCTAATGTCATTTCTATGCTCTTCGCACACTTTCCGTATCGGTTGGCATGAAATTTCTCCAAAAAAGCAAAGGTTGTTACACGAACAGGATTCAAGTGTCACACGTTGGGAGGAGCGTCGCCGGCCTTCGTCTGCCGTCGCCGGACGCGCGCCTCGGAAGCTCAGTGCGTAACCTGCGAGGAGGAGGAGCAGGAGTCCGTCGTCGTCGTCGTCGAATCGTTTCGATGCCTCCTAAGTGATGCGTCGAAGGTGCCTGCTGCCTTCGTCTGCCGTAACCGGACGCGCGCTTGCGCCTGCCTGCCTGCCTGCCTGCCTGCCTGCCTCGCAATCGTACGAGTGCGTAACGGCGCGAGTCCGTCGAATCGTTTCGATATGCCTAAGTGACACCGCGCGCGGAGAAGGCGGCTTTGCTTCGTTTGCCGTAGCCGGACGCGCGTCGTGCGCCTCGGCACTGCTCGTCGCAGCGGTACGTGTGGCTGGTGGCCGATGTTGTCGAATAAAATTCGAAAAATACAATTCGAAAACCGAATTGAAGCCATCAGTTGTCGTTCTAATGTCATTTCTATGCTCTTCGCACACTTTCCGTATCGGTTGGCATGAAATTTCTCCAAAAAAGCAAAGGTTGTTACACGAACAGGATTCAAGTGTCACACGTTGGGAGGAGCGTCGCCGGCCTTCGTCTGCCGTCGCCGGACGCGCGCCTCGGAAGCTCAGTGCGTAACCTGCGAGGAGGAGGAGCAGGAGTCCGTCGTCGTCGTCGTCGTCGTCGTCGAATCGTTTCGATGCCTCCTAAGTGATGCGTCGAAGGTGCCTGCTGCCTTCGTCTGCCGTAACCGGACGCGCGCTTGCGCCTGCCTGCCTGCCTGCCTGCCTGCCTGCCTGCCTCGCAATCGTACGAGTGCGTAACGGCGCGAGTCCGTCGAATCGTTTCGATATGCCTAAGTGACACCGCGCGCGGAGAAGGCGGCTTTGCTTCGTTTGCCGTAGCCGGACGCGCGTCGTGCGCCTCGGCACTGCTCGTCGCAGCGGTACGTGTGGCTGGTGGCCGATGTTGTCGAATAAAATTCGAAAAATACAATTCGAAAACCGAATTGAAGCCATCAGTTGTCGTTCTAATGTCATTTCTATGCTCTTCGCACACTTTCCGTATCGGTTGGCATGAAATTTCTCCAAAAAAGCAAAGGTTGTTACACGAACAGGATTCAAGTGTCACACGTTGGGATGAGCGTCGCCGGCCTTCGTCTGCCGTCGCCGGACGCGCGCCTCGGAAGCTCAGTGCGTAACCTGCGAGGAGGAGGAGCAGGAGTCCGTCGTCGTCGTCGTCGAATCGTTTCGATGCCTCCTAAGTGATGCGTCGAAGGTGCCTGCTGCCTTCGTCTGCCGTAACCGGACGCGCGCTTGCGCCTGCCTGCCTGCCTGCCTGCCTGCCTGCCTGCCTCGCAATCGTACGAGTGCGTAACGGCGCGAGTCCGTCGAATCGTTTCGATATGCCTAAGTGACACCGCGCGCGGAGAAGGCGGCTTTGCTTCGTTTGCCGTAGCCGGACGCGCGTCGTGCGCCTCGGCACTGCTCGTCGCAGCGGTACGTGTGGCTGGTGGCCGATGTTGTCGAATAAAATTCGAAAAATACAATTCGAAAACCGAATTGAAGCCATCAGTTGTCGTTCTAATGTCATTTCTATGCTCTTCGCACACTTTCCGTATCGGTTGGCATGAAATTTCTCCAAAAAAGCAAAGGTTGTTACACGAACAGGATTCAAGTGTCACACGTTGGGAGGAGCGTCGCCGGCCTTCGTCTGCCGTCGCCGGACGCGCGCCTCGGAAGCTCAGTGCGTAACCTGCGAGGAGGAGGAGCAGGAGTCCGTCGTCGTCGTCGTCGTCGTCGAATCGTTTCGATGCCTCCTAAGTGATGCGTCGAAGGTGCCTGCTGCCTTCGTCTGCCGTAACCGGACGCGCGCTTGCGCCTGCCTGCCTGCCTGCCTGCCTGCCTCGCAATCGTACGAGTGCGTAACGGCGCGAGTCCGTCGAATCGTTTCGATATGCCTAAGTGACACCGCGCGCGGAGAAGGCGGCTTTGCTTCGTTTGCCGTAGCCGGACGCGCGTCGTGCGCCTCGGCACTGCTCGTCGCAGCGGTACGTGTGGCTGGTGGCCGATGTTGTCGAATAAAATTCGAAAAATACAATTCGAAAACCGAATTGAAGCCATCAGTTGTCGTTCTAATGTCATTTCTATGCTCTTCGCACACTTTCCGTATCGGTTGGCATGAAATTTCTCCAAAAAAGCAAAGGTTGTTACACGAACAGGATTCAAGTGTCACACGTTGGGAGGAGCGTCGCCGGCCTTCGTCTGCCGTCGCCGGACGCGCGCCTCGGAAGCTCAGTGCGTAACCTGCGAGGAGGAGGAGCAGGAGTCCGTCGTCGTCGTCGTCGTCGTCGTCGAATCGTTTCGATGCCTCCTAAGTGATGCGTCGAAGGTGCCTGCTGCCTTCGTCTGCCGTAACCGGATGCGCGCTTGCGCCTGCCTGCCTGCCTGCCTGCCTGCCTGCCTCGCAATCGTACGAGTGCGTAACGGCGCGAGTCCGTCGAATCGTTTCGATATGCCTAAGTGACACCGCGCGCGGAGAAGGCGGCTTTGCTTCGTTTGCCGTAGCCGGACGCGCGTCGTGCGCCTCGGCACTGCTCGTCGCAGCGGTACGTGTGGCTGGTGGCCGATGTTGTCGAATAAAATTCGAAAAATACAATTCGAAAACCGAATTGAAGCCATCAGTTGTCGTTCTAATGTCATTTCTATGCTCTTCGCACACTTTCCGTATCGGTTGGCATGAAATTTCTCCAAAAAAGCAAAGGTTGTTACACGAACAGGATTCAAGTGTCACACGTTGGGAGGAGCGTCGCCGGCCTTCGTCTGCCGTCGCCGGACGCGCGCCTCGGAAGCTCAGTGCGTAACCTGCGAGGAGGAGGAGCAGGAGTCCGTCGTCGTCGTCGTCGTCGTCGAATCGTTTCGATGCCTCCTAAGTGATGCGTCGAAGGTGCCTGCTGCCTTCGTCTGCCGTAACCGGACGCGCGCTTGCGCCTGCCTGCCTGCCTGCCTGCCTGCCTCGCAATCGTACGAGTGCGTAACGGCGCGAGTCCGTCGAATCGTTTCGATATGCCTAAGTGACACCGCGCGCGGAGAAGGCGGCTTTGCTTCGTTTGCCGTAGCCGGACGCGCGTCGTGCGCCTCGGCACTGCTCGTCGCAGCGGTACGTGTGGCTGGTGGCCGATGTTGTCGAATAAAATTCGAAAAATACAATTCGAAAACCGAATTGAAGCCATCAGTTGTCGTTCTAATGTCATTTCTATGCTCTTCGCACACTTTCCGTATCGGTTGGCATGAAATTTCTCCAAAAAAGCAAAGGTTGTTACACGAACAGGATTCAAGTGTCACACGTTGGGAGGAGCGTCGCCGGCCTTCGTCTGCCGTCGCCGGACGCGCGCCTCGGAAGCTCAGTGCGTAACCTGCGAGGAGGAGGAGCAGGAGTCCGTCGTCGTCGTCGTCGTCGTCGTCGAATCGTTTCGATGCCTCCTAAGTGATGCGTCGAAGGTGCCTGCTGCCTTCGTCTGCCGTAACCGGACGCGCGCTTGCGCCTGCCTGCCTGCCTGCCTGCCTGCCTCGCAATCGTACGAGTGCGTAACGGCGCGAGTCCGTCGAATCGTTTCGATATGCCTAAGTGACACCGCGCGCGGAGAAGGCGGCTTTGCTTCGTTTGCCGTAGCCGGACGCGCGTCGTGCGCCTCGGCACTGCTCGTCGCAGCGGTACGTGTGGCTGGTGGCCGATGTTGTCGAATAAAATTCGAAAAATACAATTCGAAAACCGAATTGAAGCCATCAGTTGTCGTTCTAATGTCATTTCTATGCTCTTCGCACACTTTCCGTATCGGTTGGCATGAAATTTCTCCAAAAAAGCAAAGGTTGTTACACGAACAGGATTCAAGTGTCACACGTTGGGAGGAGCGTCGCCGGCCTTCGTCTGCCGTCGCCGGACGCGCGCCTCGGAAGCTCAGTGCGTAACCTGCGAGGAGGAGGAGCAGGAGTCCGTCGTCGTCGTCGTCGTCGTCGTCGAATCGTTTCGATGCCTCCTAAGTGATGCGTCGAAGGTGCCTGCTGCCTTCGTCTGCCGTAACCGGACGCGCGCTTGCGCCTGCCTGCCTGCCTGCCTGCCTGCCTGCCTGCCTCGCAATCGTACGAGTGCGTAACGGCGCGAGTCCGTCGAATCGTTTCGATATGCCTAAGTGACACCGCGCGCGGAGAAGGCGGCTTTGCTTCGTTTGCCGTAGCCGGACGCGCGTCGTGCGCCTCGGCACTGCTCGTCGCAGCGGTACGTGTGGCTGGTGGCCGATGTTGTCGAATAAAATTCGAAAAATACAATTCGAAAACCGAATTGAAGCCATCAGTTGTCGTTCTAATGTCATTTCTATGCTCTTCGCACACTTTCCGTATCGGTTGGCATGAAATTTCTCCAAAAAAGCAAAGGTTGTTACACGAACAGGATTCAAGTGTCACACGTTGGGATGAGCGTCGCCGGCCTTCGTCTGCCGTCGCCGGACGCGCGCCTCGGAAGCTCAGTGCGTAACCTGCGAGGAGGAGGAGCAGGAGTCCGTCGTCGTCGTCGTCGAATCGTTTCGATGCCTCCTAAGTGATGCGTCGAAGGTGCCTGCTGCCTTCGTCTGCCGTAACCGGACGCGCGCTTGCGCCTGCCTGCCTGCCTGCCTGCCTGCCTGCCTCGCAATCGTACGAGTGCGTAACGGCGCGAGTCCGTCGAATCGTTTCGATATGCCTAAGTGACACCGCGCGCGGAGAAGGCGGCTTTGCTTCGTTTGCCGTAGCCGGACGCGCGTCGTGCGCCTCGGCACTGCTCGTCGCAGCGGTACGTGTGGCTGGTGGCCGATGTTGTCGAATAAAATTCGAAAAATACAATTCGAAAACCGAATTGAAGCCATCAGTTGTCGTTCTAATGTCATTTCTATGCTCTTCGCACACTTTCCGTATCGGTTGGCATGAAATTTCTCCAAAAAAGCAAAGGTTGTTACACGAACAGGATTCAAGTGTCACACGTTGGGAGGAGCGTCGCCGGCCTTCGTCTGCCGTCGCCGGACGCGCGCCTCGGAAGCTCAGTGCGTAACCTGCGAGGAGGAGGAGCAGGAGTCCGTCGTCGTCGTCGTCGTCGTCGAATCGTTTCGATGCCTCCTAAGTGATGCGTCGAAGGTGCCTGCTGCCTTCGTCTGCCGTAACCGGACGCGCGCTTGCGCCTGCCTGCCTGCCTGCCTGCCTGCCTCGCAATCGTACGAGTGCGTAACGGCGCGAGTCCGTCGAATCGTTTCGATATGCCTAAGTGACACCGCGCGCGGAGAAGGCGGCTTTGCTTCGTTTGCCGTAGCCGGACGCGCGTCGTGCGCCTCGGCACTGCTCGTCGCAGCGGTACGTGTGGCTGGTGGCCGATGTTGTCGAATAAAATTCGAAAAATACAATTCGAAAACCGAATTGAAGCCATCAGTTGTCGTTCTAATGTCATTTCTATGCTCTTCGCACACTTTCCGTATCGGTTGGCATGAAATTTCTCCAAAAAAGCAAAGGTTGTTACACGAACAGGATTCAAGTGTCACACGTTGGGAGGAGCGTCGCCGGCCTTCGTCTGCCGTCGCCGGACGCGCGCCTCAGAAGCTCAGTGCGTAACCTGCGAGGAGGAGGAGCAGGAGTCCGTCGTCGTCGTCGTCGTCGTCGTCGAATCGTTTCGATGCCTCCTAAGTGATGCGTCGAAGGTGCCTGCTGCCTTCGTCTGCCGTAACCGGACGCGCGCTTGCGCCTGCCTGCCTGCCTGCCTGCCTGCCTGCCTGCCTCGCAATCGTACGAGTGCGTAACGGCGCGAGTCCGTCGAATCGTTTCGATATGCCTAAGTGACACCGCGCGCGGAGAAGGCGGCTTTGCTTCGTTTGCCGTAGCCGGACGCGCGTCGTGCGCCTCGGCACTGCTCGTCGCAGCGGTACGTGTGGCTGGTGGCCGATGTTGTCGAATAAAATTCGAAAAATACAATTCGAAAACCGAATTGAAGCCATCAGTTGTCGTTCTAATGTCATTTCTATGCTCTTCGCACACTTTCCGTATCGGTTGGCATGAAATTTCTCCAAAAAAGCAAAGGTTGTTACACGAACAGGATTCAAGTGTCACACGTTGGGAGGAGCGTCGCCGGCCTTCGTCTGCCGTCGCCGGACGCGCGCCTCGGAAGCTCAGTGCGTAACCTGCGAGGAGGAGGAGCAGGAGTCCGTCGTCGTCGTCGTCGTCGTCGTCGAATCGTTTCGATGCCTCCTAAGTGATGCGTCGAAGGTGCCTGCTGCCTTCGTCTGCCGTAACCGGACGCGCGCTTGCGCCTGCCTGCCTGCCTGCCTGCCTGCCTGCCTCGCAATCGTACGAGTGCGTAACGGCGCGAGTCCGTCGAATCGTTTCGATATGCCTAAGTGACACCGCGCGCGGAGAAGGCGGCTTTGCTTCGTTTGCCGTAGCCGGACGCGCGTCGTGCGCCTCGGCACTGCTCGTCGCAGCGGTACGTGTGGCTGGTGGCCGATGTTGTCGAATAAAATTCGAAAAATACAATTCGAAAACCGAATTGAAGCCATCAGTTGTCGTTCTAATGTCATTTCTATGCTCTTCGCACACTTTCCGTATCGGTTGGCATGAAATTTCTCCAAAAAAGCAAAGGTTGTTACACGAACAGGATTCAAGTGTCACACGTTGGGAGGAGCGTCGCCGGCCTTCGTCTGCCGTCGCCGGACGCGCGCCTCGGAAGCTCAGTGCGTAACCTGCGAGTAGGAGGAGCAGGAGTCCGTCGTCGTCGTCGTCGTCGTCGTCGAATCGTTTCGATGCCTCCTAAGTGATGCGTCGAAGGTGCCTGCTGCCTTCGTCTGCCGTAACCGGACGCGCGCTTGCGCCTGCCTGCCTGCCTGCCTGCCTGCCTGCCTGCCTCGCAATCGTACGAGTGCGTAACGGCGCGAGTCCGTCGAATCGTTTCGATATGCCTAAGTGACACCGCGCGCGGAGAAGGCGGCTTTGCTTCGTTTGCCGTAGCCGGACGCGCGTCGTGCGCCTCGGCACTGCTCGTCGCAGCGGTACGTGTGGCTGGTGGCCGATGTTGTCGAATAAAATTCGAAAAATACAATTCGAAAACCGAATTGAAGCCATCAGTTGTCGTTCTAATGTCATTTCTATGCTCTTCGCACACTTTCCGTATCGGTTGGCATGAAATTTCTCCAAAAAAGCAAAGGTTGTTACACGAACAGGATTCAAGTGTCACACGTTGGGAGGAGCGTCGCCGGCCTTCGTCTGCCGTCGCCGGACGCGCGCCTCGGAAGCTCAGTGCGTAACCTGCGAGGAGGAGGAGCAGGAGTCCGTCGTCGTCGTCGTCGTCGTCGAATCGTTTCGATGCCTCCTAAGTGATGCGTCGAAGGTGCCTGCTGCCTTCGTCTGCCGTAACCGGACGCGCGCTTGCGCCTGCCTGCCTGCCTGCCTGCCTGCCTCGCAATCGTACGAGTGCGTAACGGCGCGAGTCCGTCGAATCGTTTCGATATGCCTAAGTGACACCGCGCGCGGAGAAGGCGGCTTTGCTTCGTTTGCCCTAGCCGGACGCGCGTCGTGCGCCTCGGCACTGCTCGTCGCAGCGGTACGTGTGGCTGGTGGCCGATGTTGTCGAATAAAATTCGAAAAATACAATTCGAAAACCGAATTGAAGCCATCAGTTGTCGTTCTAATGTCATTTCTATGCTCTTCGCACACTTTCCGTATCGGTTGGCATGAAATTTCTCCAAAAAAGCAAAGGTTGTTACACGAACAGGATTCAAGTGTCACACGTTGGGAGGAGCGTCGCCGGCCTTCGTCTGCCGTCGCCGGACGCGCGCCTCGGAAGCTCAGTGCGTAACCTGCGAGGAGGAGGAGCAGGAGTCCGTCGTCGTCGTCGTCGTCGTCGTCGAATCGTTTCGATGCCTCCTAAGTGATGCGTCGAAGGTGCCTGCTGCCTTCGTCTGCCGTAACCGGACGCGCGCTTGCGCCTGCCTGCCTGCCTGCCTGCCTGCCTGCCTGCCTCGCAATCGTACGAGTGCGTAACGGCGCGAGTCCGTCGAATCGTTTCGATATGCCTAAGTGACACCGCGCGCGGAGAAGGCGGCTTTGCTTCGTTTGCCGTAGCCGGACGCGCGTCGTGCGCCTCGGCACTGCTCGTCGCAGCGGTACGTGTGGCTGGTGGCCGATGTTGTCGAATAAAATTCGAAAAATACAATTCGAAAACCGAATTGAAGCCATCAGTTGTCGTTCTAATGTCATTTCTATGCTCTTCGCACACTTTCCGTATCGGTTGGCATGAAATTTCTCCAAAAAAGCAAAGGTTGTTACACGAACAGGATTCAAGTGTCACACGTTGGGAGGAGCGTCGCCGGCCTTCGTCTGCCGTCGCCGGACGCGCGCCTCGGAAGCTCAGTGCGTAACCTGCGAGGAGGAGGAGCAGGAGTCCGTCGTCGTCGTCGTCGTCGTCGTCGAATCGTTTCGATGCCTCCTAAGTGATGCGTCGAAGGTGCCTGCTGCCTTCGTCTGCCGTAACCGGACGCGCGCTTGCGCCTGCCTGCCTGCCTGCCTGCCTGCCTGCCTCGCAATCGTACGAGTGCGTAACGGCGCGAGTCCGTCGAATCGTTTCGATATGCCTAAGTGACACCGCGCGCGGAGAAGGCGGCTTTGCTTCGTTTGCCGTAGCCGGACGCGCGTCGTGCGCCTCGGCACTGCTCGTCGCAGCGGTACGTGTGGCTGGTGGCCGATGTTGTCGAATAAAATTCGAAAAATACAATTCGAAAACCGAATTGAAGCCATCAGTTGTCGTTCTAATGTCATTTCTATGCTCTTCGCACACTTTCCGTATCGGTTGGCATGAAATTTCTCCAAAAAAGCAAAGGTTGTTACACGAACAGGATTCAAGTGTCACACGTTGGGAGGAGCGTCGCCGGCCTTCGTCTGCCGTCGCCGGACGCGCGCCTCGGAAGCTCAGTGCGTAACCTGCGAGTAGGAGGAGCAGGAGTCCGTCGTCGTCGTCGTCGTCGTCGTCGAATCGTTTCGATGCCTCCTAAGTGATGCGTCGAAGGTGCCTGCTGCCTTCGTCTGCCGTAACCGGACGCGCGCTTGCGCCTGCCTGCCTGCCTGCCTGCCTGCCTGCCTCGCAATCGTACGAGTGCGTAACGGCGCGAGTCCGTCGAATCGTTTCGATATGCCTAAGTGACACCGCGCGCGGAGAAGGCGGCTTTGCTTCGTTTGCCGTAGCCGGACGCGCGTCGTGCGCCTCGGCACTGCTCGTCGCAGCGGTACGTGTGGCTGGTGGCCGATGTTGTCGAATAAAATTCGAAAAATACAATTCGAAAACCGAATTGAAGCCATCAGTTGTCGTTCTAATGTCATTTCTATGCTCTTCGCACACTTTCCGTATCGGTTGGCATGAAATTTCTCCAAAAAAGCAAAGGTTGTTACACGAACAGGATTCAAGTGTCACACGTTGGGAGGAGCGTCGCCGGCCTTCGTCTGCCGTCGCCGGACGCGCGCCTCGGAAGCTCAGTGCGTAACCTGCGAGTAGGAGGAGCAGGAGTCCGTCGTCGTCGTCGTCGTCGTCGTCGAATCGTTTCGATGCCTCCTAAGTGATGCGTCGAAGGTGCCTGCTGCCTTCGTCTGCCGTAACCGGACGCGCGCTTGCGCCTGCCTGCCTGCCTGCCTGCCTGCCTGCCTGCCTCGCAATCGTACGAGTGCGTAACGGCGCGAGTCCGTCGAATCGTTTCGATATGCCTAAGTGACACCGCGCGCGGAGAAGGCGGCTTTGCTTCGTTTGCCGTAGCCGGACGCGCGTCGTGCGCCTCGGCACTGCTCGTCGCAGCGGTACGTGTGGCTGGTGGCCGATGTTGTCGAATAAAATTCGAAAAATACAATTCGAAAACCGAATTGAAGCCATCAGTTGTCGTTCTAATGTCATTTCTATGCTCTTCGCACACTTTCCGTATCGGTTGGCATGAAATTTCTCCAAAAAAGCAAAGGTTGTTACACGAACAGGATTCAAGTGTCACACGTTGGGAGGAGCGTCGCCGGCCTTCGTCTGCCGTCGCCGGACGCGCGCCTCGGAAGCTCAGTGCGTAACCTGCGAGGAGGAGGAGCAGGAGTCCGTCGTCGTCGTCGTCGTCGTCGTCGAATCGTTTCGATGCCTCCTAAGTGATGCGTCGAAGGTGCCTGCTGCCTTCGTCTGCCGTAACCGGACGCGCGCTTGCGCCTGCCTGCCTGCCTGCCTGCCTGCCTGCCTCGCAATCGTACGAGTGCGTAACGGCGCGAGTCCGTCGAATCGTTTCGATATGCCTAAGTGACACCGCGCGCGGAGAAGGCGGCTTTGCTTCGTTTGCCGTAGCCGGACGCGCGTCGTGCGCCTCGGCACTGCTCGTCGCAGCGGTACGTGTGGCTGGTGGCCGATGTTGTCGAATAAAATTCGAAAAATACAATTCGAAAACCGAATTGAAGCCATCAGTTGTCGTTCTAATGTCATTTCTATGCTCTTCGCACACTTTCCGTATCGGTTGGCATGAAATTTCTCCAAAAAAGCAAAGGTTGTTACACGAACAGGATTCAAGTGTCACACGTTGGGAGGAGCGTCGCCGGCCTTCGTCTGCCGTCGCCGGACGCGCGCCTCGGAAGCTCAGTGCGTAACCTGCGAGTAGGAGGAGCAGGAGTCCGTCGTCGTCGTCGTCGTCGTCGTCGAATCGTTTCGATGCCTCCTAAGTGATGCGTCGAAGGTGCCTGCTGCCTTCGTCTGCCGTAACCGGACGCGCGCTTGCGCCTGCCTGCCTGCCTGCCTGCCTGCCTGCCTGCCTCGCAATCGTACGAGTGCGTAACGGCGCGAGTCCGTCGAATCGTTTCGATATGCCTAAGTGACACCGCGCGCGGAGAAGGCGGCTTTGCTTCGTTTGCCGTAGCCGGACGCGCGTCGTGCGCCTCGGCACTGCTCGTCGCAGCGGTACGTGTGGCTGGTGGCCGATGTTGTCGAATAAAATTCGAAAAATACAATTCGAAAACCGAATTGAAGCCATCAGTTGTCGTTCTAATGTCATTTCTATGCTCTTCGCACACTTTCCGTATCGGTTGGCATGAAATTTCTCCAAAAAAGCAAAGGTTGTTACACGAACAGGATTCAAGTGTCACACGTTGGGAGGAGCGTCGCCGGCCTTCGTCTGCCGTCGCCGGACGCGCGCCTCGGAAGCTCAGTGCGTAACCTGCGAGGAGGAGGAGCAGGAGTCCGTCGTCGTCGTCGTCGTCGTCGTCGAATCGTTTCGATGCCTCCTAAGTGATGCGTCGAAGGTGCCTGCTGCCTTCGTCTGCCGTAACCGGACGCGCGCTTGCGCCTGCCTGCCTGCCTGCCTGCCTGCCTGCCTCGCAATCGTACGAGTGCGTAACGGCGCGAGTCCGTCGAATCGTTTCGATATGCCTAAGTGACACCGCGCGCGGAGAAGGCGGCTTTGCTTCGTTTGCCGTAGCCGGACGCGCGTCGTGCGCCTCGGCACTGCTCGTCGCAGCGGTACGTGTGGCTGGTGGCCGATGTTGTCGAATAAAATTCGAAAAATACAATTCGAAAACCGAATTGAAGCCATCAGTTGTCGTTCTAATGTCATTTCTATGCTCTTCGCACACTTTCCGTATCGGTTGGCATGAAATTTCTCCAAAAAAGCAAAGGTTGTTACACGAACAGGATTCAAGTGTCACACGTTGGGAGGAGCGTCGCCGGCCTTCGTCTGCCGTCGCCGGACGCGCGCCTCGGAAGCTCAGTGCGTAACCTGCGAGGAGGAGGAGCAGGAGTCCGTCGTCGTCGTCGTCGTCGAATCGTTTCGATGCCTCCTAAGTGATGCGTCGAAGGTGCCTGCTGCCTTCGTCTGCCGTAACCGGACGCGCGCTTGCGCCTGCCTGCCTGCCTGCCTCGCAATCGTACGAGTGCGTAACGGCGCGAGTCCGTCGAATCGTTTCGATATGCCTAAGTGACACCGCGCGCGGAGAAGGCGGCTTTGCTTCGTTTGCCGTAGCCGGACGCGCGTCGTGCGCCTCGGCACTGCTCGTCGCAGCGGTACGTGTGGCTGGTGGCCGATGTTGTCGAATAAAATTCGAAAAATACAATTCGAAAACCGAAGTGAAGCCATCAGTTGTCGTTCTAATGTCATTTCTATGCTCTTCGCACACTTTCCGTATCGGTTGGCATGAAATTTCTCCAAAAAAGCAAAGGTTGTTACACGAACAGGATTCAAGTGTCACACGTTGGGAGGAGCGTCGCCGGCCTTCGTCTGCCGTCGCCGGACGCGCGCCTCGGAAGCTCAGTGCGTAACCTGCGAGGAGGAGGAGCAGGAGTCCGTCGTCGTCGTCGTCGAATCGTTTCGATGCCTCCTAAGTGATGCGTCGAAGGTGCCTGCTGCCTTCGTCTGCCGTAACCGGACGCGCGCTTGCGCCTGCCTGCCTGCCTGCCTGTCTGCCTGCCTGCCTGCCTCGCAATCGTACGAGTGCGTAACGGCGCGAGTCCGTCGAATCGTTTCGATATGCCTAAGTGACACCGCGCGCGGAGAAGGCGGCTTTGCTTCGTTTGCCGTAGCCGGACGCGCGTCGTGCGCCTCGGCACTGCTTGTCGCAGCGGTACGTGTGGCTGGTGGCCGATGTTGTCGAATAAAATTCGAAAAATACAATTCGAAAACCGAATTGAAGCCATCAGTTGTCGTTCTAATGTCATTTCTATGCTCTTCGCACACTTTCCGTATCGGTTGGCATGAAATTTCTCCAAAAAAGCAAAGGTTGTTACACGAACAGGATTCAAGTGTCACACGTTGGGAGGAGCGTCGCCGGCCTTCGTCTGCCGTCGCCGGACGCGCGCCTCGGAAGCTCAGTGCGTAACCTGCGAGGAGGAGGAGCAGGAGTCCGTCGTCGTCGTCGTCGTCGTCGTCGAATCGTTTCGATGCCTCCTAAGTGATGCGTCGAAGGTGCCTGCTGCCTTCGTCTGCCGTAACCGGACGCGCGCTTGCGCCTGCCTGCCTGCCTGCCTGCCTGCCTGCCTCGCAATCGTACGAGTGCGTAACGGCGCGAGTCCGTCGAATCGTTTCGATATGCCTAAGTGACACCGCGCGCGGAGAAGGCGGCTTTGCTTCGTTTGCCGTAGCCGGACGCGCGTCGTGCGCCTCGGCACTGCTCGTCGCAGCGGTACGTGTGGCTGGTGGCCGATGTTGTCGAATAAAATTCGAAAAATACAATTCGAAAACCGAATTGAAGCCATCAGTTGTCGTTCTAATGTCATTTCTATGCTCTTCGCACACTTTCCGTATCGGTTGGCATGAAATTTCTCCAAAAAAGCAAAGGTTGTTACACGAACAGGATTCAAGTGTCACACGTTGGGAGGAGCGTCGCCGGCCTTCGTCTGCCGTCGCCGGACGCGCGCCTCGGAAGCTCAGTGCGTAACCTGCGAGGAGGAGGAGCAGGAGTCCGTCGTCGTCGTCGTCGAATCGTTTCGATGCCTCCTAAGTGATGCGTCGAAGGTGCCTGCTGCCTTCGTCTGCCGTAACCGGACGCGCGCTTGCGCCTGCCTGCCTGCCTGCCTGCCTGCCTGCCTCGCAATCGTACGAGTGCGTAACGGCGCGAGTCCGTCGAATCGTTTCGATATGCCTAAGTGACACCGCGCGCGGAGAAGGCGGCTTTGCTTCGTTTGCCGTAGCCGGACGCGCGTCGTGCGCCTCGGCACTGCTCGTCGCAGCGGTACGTGTGGCTGGTGGCCGATGTTGTCGAATAAAATTCGAAAAATACAATTCGAAAACCGAATTGAAGCCATCAGTTGTCGTTCTAATGTCATTTCTATGCTCTTCGCACACTTTCCGTATCGGTTGGCATGAAATTTCTCCAAAAAAGCAAAGGTTGTTACACGAACAGGATTCAAGTGTCACACGTTGGGAGGAGCGTCGCCGGCCTTCGTCTGCCGTCGCCGGACGCGCGCCTCGGAAGCTCAGTGCGTAACCTGCGAGGAGGAGGAGCAGGAGTCCGTCGTCGTCGTCGTCGTCGTCGTCGAATCGTTTCGATGCCTCCTAAGTGATGCGTCGAAGGTGCCTGCTGCCTTCGTCTGCCGTAACCGGACGCGCGCTTGCGCCTGCCTGCCTGCCTGCCTGCCTGCCTGCCTCGCAATCGTACGAGTGCGTAACGGCGCGAGTCCGTCGAATCGTTTCGATATGCCTAAGTGACACCGCGCGCGGAGAAGGCGGCTTTGCTTCGTTTGCCGTAGCCGGACGCGCGTCGTGCGCCTCGGCACTGCTCGTCGCAGCGGTACGTGTGGCTGGTGGCCGATGTTGTCGAATAAAATTCGAAAAATACAATTCGAAAACCGAATTGAAGCCATCAGTTGTCGTTCTAATGTCATTTCTATGCTCTTCGCACACTTTCCGTATCGGTTGGCATGAAATTTCTCCAAAAAAGCAAAGGTTGTTACACGAACAGGATTCAAGTGTCACACGTTGGGAGGAGCGTCGCCGGCCTTCGTCTGCCGTCGCCGGACGCGCGCCTCGGAAGCTCAGTGCGTAACCTGCGAGGAGGAGGAGCAGGAGTCCGTCGTCGTCGTCGTCGTCGTCGTCGAATCGTTTCGATGCCTCCTAAGTGATGCGTCGAAGGTGCCTGCTGCCTTCGTCTGCCGTAACCGGACGCGCGCTTGCGCCTGCCTGCCTGCCTGCCTGCCTGCCTGCCTGCCTCGCAATCGTACGAGTGCGTAACGGCGCGAGTCCGTCGAATCGTTTCGATATGCCTAAGTGACACCGCGCGCGGAGAAGGCGGCTTTGCTTCGTTTGCCGTAGCCGGACGCGCGTCGTGCGCCTCGGCACTGCTCGTCGCAGCGGTACGTGTGGCTGGTGGCCGATGTTGTCGAATAAAATTCGAAAAATACAATTCGAAAACCGAATTGAAGCCATCAGTTGTCGTTCTAATGTCATTTCTATGCTCTTCGCACACTTTCCGTATCGGTTGGCATGAAATTTCTCCAAAAAAGCAAAGGTTGTTACACGAACAGGATTCAAGTGTCACACGTTGGGATGAGCGTCGCCGGCCTTCGTCTGCCGTCGCCGGACGCGCGCCTCGGAAGCTCAGTGCGTAACCTGCGAGGAGGAGGAGCAGGAGTCCGTCGTCGTCGTCGTCGAATCGTTTCGATGCCTCCTAAGTGATGCGTCGAAGGTGCCTGCTGCCTTCGTCTGCCGTAACCGGACGCGCGCTTGCGCCTGCCTGCCTGCCTGCCTGCCTGCCTGCCTCGCAATCGTACGAGTGCGTAACGGCGCGAGTCCGTCGAATCGTTTCGATATGCCTAAGTGACACCGCGCGCGGAGAAGGCGGCTTTGCTTCGTTTGCCGTAGCCGGACGCGCGTCGTGCGCCTCGGCACTGCTCGTCGCAGCGGTACGTGTGGCTGGTGGCCGATGTTGTCGAATAAAATTCGAAAAATACAATTCGAAAACCGAATTGAAGCCATCAGTTGTCGTTCTAATGTCATTTCTATGCTCTTCGCACACTTTCCGTATCGGTTGGCATGAAATTTCTCCAAAAAAGCAAAGGTTGTTACACGAACAGGATTCAAGTGTCACACGTTGGGAGGAGCGTCGCCGGCCTTCGTCTGCCGTCGCCGGACGCGCGCCTCGGAAGCTCAGTGCGTAACCTGCGAGGAGGAGGAGCAGGAGTCCGTCGTCGTCGTCGTCGTCGAATCGTTTCGATGCCTCCTAAGTGATGCGTCGAAGGTGCCTGCTGCCTTCGTCTGCCGTAACCGGACGCGCGCTTGCGCCTGCCTGCCTGCCTGCCTGCCTGCCTCGCAATCGTACGAGTGCGTAACGGCGCGAGTCCGTCGAATCGTTTCGATATGCCTAAGTGACACCGCGCGCGGAGAAGGCGGCTTTGCTTCGTTTGCCGTAGCCGGACGCGCGTCGTGCGCCTCGGCACTGCTCGTCGCAGCGGTACGTGTGGCTGGTGGCCGATGTTGTCGAATAAAATTCGAAAAATACAATTCGAAAACCGAATTGAAGCCATCAGTTGTCGTTCTAATGTCATTTCTATGCTCTTCGCACACTTTCCGTATCGGTTGGCATGAAATTTCTCCAAAAAAGCAAAGGTTGTTACACGAACAGGATTCAAGTGTCACACGTTGGGAGGAGCGTCGCCGGCCTTCGTCTGCCGTCGCCGGACGCGCGCCTCGGAAGCTCAGTGCGTAACCTGCGAGGAGGAGGAGCAGGAGTCCGTCGTCGTCGTCGTCGTCGTCGTCGAATCGTTTCGATGCCTCCTAAGTGATGCGTCGAAGGTGCCTGCTGCCTTCGTCTGCCGTAACCGGACGCGCGCTTGCGCCTGCCTGCCTGCCTGCCTGCCTGCCTGCCTCGCAATCGTACGAGTGCGTAACGGCGCGAGTCCGTCGAATCGTTTCGATATGCCTAAGTGACACCGCGCGCGGAGAAGGCGGCTTTGCTTCGTTTGCCGTAGCCGGACGCGCGTCGTGCGCCTCGGCACTGCTCGTCGCAGCGGTACGTGTGGCTGGTGGCCGATGTTGTCGAATAAAATTCGAAAAATACAATTCGAAAACCGAATTGAAGCCATCAGTTGTCGTTCTAATGTCATTTCTATGCTCTTCGCACACTTTCCGTATCGGTTGGCATGAAATTTCTCCAAAAAAGCAAAGGTTGTTACACGAACAGGATTCAAGTGTCACACGTTGGGAGGAGCGTCGCCGGCCTTCGTCTGCCGTCGCCGGACGCGCGCCTCGGAAGCTCAGTGCGTAACCTGCGAGGAGGAGGAGCAGGAGTCCGTCGTCGTCGTCGTCGTCGTCGTCGAATCGTTTCGATGCCTCCTAAGTGATGCGTCGAAGGTGCCTGCTGCCTTCGTCTGCCGTAACCGGACGCGCGCTTGCGCCTGCCTGCCTGCCTGCCTGCCTGCCTCGCAATCGTACGAGTGCGTAACGGCGCGAGTCCGTCGAATCGTTTCGATATGCCTAAGTGACACCGCGCGCGGAGAAGGCGGCTTTGCTTCGTTTGCCGTAGCCGGACGCGCGTCGTGCGCCTCGGCACTGCTCGTCGCAGCGGTACGTGTGGCTGGTGGCCGATGTTGTCGAATAAAATTCGAAAAATACAATTCGAAAACCGAATTGAAGCCATCAGTTGTCGTTCTAATGTCATTTCTATGCTCTTCGCACACTTTCCGTATCGGTTGGCATGAAATTTCTCCAAAAAAGCAAAGGTTGTTACACGAACAGGATTCAAGTGTCACACGTTGGGAGGAGCGTCGCCGGCCTTCGTCTGCCGTCGCCGGACGCGCGCCTCGGAAGCTCAGTGCGTAACCTGCGAGGAGGAGGAGCAGGAGTCCGTCGTCGTCGTCGTCGTCGTCGTCGTCGAATCGTTTCGATGCCTCCTAAGTGATGCGTCGAAGGTGCCTGCTGCCTTCGTCTGCCGTAACCGGACGCGCGCTTGCGCCTGCCTGCCTGCCTGCCTGCCTGCCTGCCTGCCTGCCTCGCAATCGTACGAGTGCGTAACGGCGCGAGTCCGTCGAATCGTTTCGATATGCCTAAGTGACACCGCGCGCGGAGAAGGCGGCTTTGCTTCGTTTGCCGTAGCCGGACGCGCGTCGTGCGCCTCGGCACTGCTCGTCGCAGCGGTACGTGTGGCTGGTGGCCGATGTTGTCGAATAAAATTCGAAAAATACAATTCGAAAACCGAATTGAAGCCATCAGTTGTCGTTCTAATGTCATTTCTATGCTCTTCGCACACTTTCCGTATCGGTTGGCATGAAATTTCTCCAAAAAAGCAAAGGTTGTTACACGAACAGGATTCAAGTGTCACACGTTGGGAGGAGCGTCGCCGGCCTTCGTCTGCCGTCGCCGGACGCGCGCCTCGGAAGCTCAGTGCGTAACCTGCGAGGAGGAGGAGCAGGAGTCCGTCGTCGTCGTCGTCGTCGTCGAATCGTTTCGATGCCTCCTAAGTGATGCGTCGAAGGTGCCTGCTGCCTTCGTCTGCCGTAACCGGACGCGCGCTTGCGCCTGCCTGCCTGCCTGCCTGCCTGCCTGCCTCGCAATCGTACGAGTGCGTAACGGCGCGAGTCCGTCGAATCGTTTCGATATGCCTAAGTGACACCGCGCGCGGAGAAGGCGGCTTTGCTTCGTTTGCCGTAGCCGGACGCGCGTCGTGCGCCTCGGCACTGCTCGTCGCAGCGGTACGTGTGGCTGGTGGCCGATGTTGTCGAATAAAATTCGAAAAATACAATTCGAAAACCGAATTGAAGCCATCAGTTGTCGTTCTAATGTCATTTCTATGCTCTTCGCACACTTTCCGTATCGGTTGGCATGAAATTTCTCCAAAAAAGCAAAGGTTGTTACACGAACAGGATTCAAGTGTCACACGTTGGGAGGAGCGTCGCCGGCCTTCGTCTGCCGTCGCCGGACGCGCGCCTCGGAAGCCCAGTGCGTAACCTGCGAGGAGGAGGAGCAGGAGTCCGTCGTCGTCGTCGTCGTCGTCGTCGTCGTCGAATCGTTTCGATGCCTCCTAAGTGATGCGTCGAAGGTGCCTGCTGCCTTCGTCTGCCGTAACCGGACGCGCGCTTGCGCCTGCCTGCCTGCCTGCCTGCCTGCCTCGCAATCGTACGAGTGCGTAACGGCGCGAGTCCGTCGAATCGTTTCGATATGCCTAAGTGACACCGCGCGCGGAGAAGGCGGCTTTGCTTCGTTTGCCGTAGCCGGACGCGCGTCGTGCGCCTCGGCACTGCTCGTCGCAGCGGTACGTGTGGCTGGTGGCCGATGTTGTCGAATAAAATTCGAAAAATACAATTCGAAAACCGAATTGAAGCCATCAGTTGTCGTTCTAATGTCATTTCTATGCTCTTCGCACACTTTCCGTATCGGTTGGCATGAAATTTCTCCAAAAAAGCAAAGGTTGTTACACGAACAGGATTCAAGTGTCACACGTTGGGAGGAGCGTCGCCGGCCTTCGTCTGCCGTCGCCGGACGCGCGCCTCGGAAGCTCAGTGCGTAACCTGCGAGGAGGAGGAGCAGGAGTCCGTCGTCGTCGTCGTCGTCGTCGTCGAATCGTTTCGATGCCTCCTAAGTGATGCGTCGAAGGTGCCTGCTGCCTTCGTCTGCCGTAACCGGATGCGCGCTTGCGCCTGCCTGCCTGCCTGCCTGCCTGCCTGCCTCGCAATCGTACGAGTGCGTAACGGCGCGAGTCCGTCGAATCGTTTCGATATGCCTAAGTGACACCGCGCGCGGAGAAGGCGGCTTTGCTTCGTTTGCCGTAGCCGGACGCGCGTCGTGCGCCTCGGCACTGCTCGTCGCAGCGGTACGTGTGGCTGGTGGCCGATGTTGTCGAATAAAATTCGAAAAATACAATTCGAAAACCGAATTGAAGCCATCAGTTGTCGTTCTAATGTCATTTCTATGCTCTTCGCACACTTTCCGTATCGGTTGGCATGAAATTTCTCCAAAAAAGCAAAGGTTGTTACACGAACAGGATTCAAGTGTCACACGTTGGGAGGAGCGTCGCCGGCCTTCGTCTGCCGTCGCCGGACGCGCGCCTCGGAAGCTCAGTGCGTAACCTGCGAGGAGGAGGAGCAGGAGTCCGTCGTCGTCGTCGTCGTCGTCGTCGTCGTCGAATCGTTTCGATGCCTCCTAAGTGATGCGTCGAAGGTGCCTGCTGCCTTCGTCTGCCGTAACCGGACGCGCGCTTGCGCCTGCCTGCCTGCCTCGCAATCGTACGAGTGCGTAACGGCGCGAGTCCGTCGAATCGTTTCGATATGCCTAAGTGACACCGCGCGCGGAGAAGGCGGCTTTGCTTCGTTTGCCGTAGCCGGACGCGCGTCGTGCGCCTCGGCACTGCTCGTCGCAGCGGTACGTGTGGCTGGTGGCCGATGTTGTCGAATAAAATTCGAAAAATACAATTCGAAAACCGAATTGAAGCCATCAGTTGTCGTTCTAATGTCATTTCTATGCTCTTCGCACACTTTCCGTATCGGTTGGCATGAAATTTCTCCAAAAAAGCAAAGGTTGTTACACGAACAGGATTCAAGTGTCACACGTTGGGAGGAGCGTCGCCGGCCTTCGTCTGCCGTCGCCGGACGCGCGCCTCGGAAGCTCAGTGCGTAACCTGCGAGGAGGAGGAGCAGGAGTCCGTCGTCGTCGTCGTCGTCGTCGTCGTCGTCGAATCGTTTCGATGCCTCCTAAGTGATGCGTCGAAGGTGCCTGCTGCCTTCGTCTGCCGTAACCGGACGCGCGCTTGCGCCTGCCTGCCTGCCTGCCTGCCTGCCTGCCTCGCAATCGTACGAGTGCGTAACGGCGCGAGTCCGTCGAATCGTTTCGATATGCCTAAGTGACACCGCGCGCGGAGAAGGCGGCTTTGCTTCGTTTGCCGTAGCCGGACGCGCGTCGTGCGCCTCGGCACTGCTCGTCGCAGCGGTACGTGTGGCTGGTGGCCGATGTTGTCGAATAAAATTCGAAAAATACAATTCGAAAAACGAATTGAAGCCATCAGTTGTCGTTCTAATGTCATTTCTATGCTCTTCGCACACTTTCCGTATCGGTTGGCATGAAATTTCTCCAAAAAAGCAAAGGTTGTTACACGAACAGGATTCAAGTGTCACACGTTGGGAGGAGCGTCGCCGGCCTTCGTCTGCCGTCGCCGGACGCGCGCCTCGGAAGCTCAGTGCGTAACCTGCGAGGAGGAGGAGCAGGAGTCCGTCGTCGTCGTCGTCGTCGTCGTCGAATCGTTTCGATGCCTCCTAAGTGATGCGTCGAAGGTGCCTGCTGCCTTCGTCTGCCGTAACCGGACGCGCGCTTGCGCCTGCCTGCCTGCCTGCCTGCCTGCCTGCCTCGCAATCGTACGAGTGCGTAACGGCGCGAGTCCGTCGAATCGTTTCGATATGCCTAAGTGACACCGCGCGCGGAGAAGGCGGCTTTGCTTCGTTTGCCGTAGCCGGACGCGCGTCGTGCGCCTCGGCACTGCTCGTCGCAGCGGTACGTGTGGCTGGTGGCCGATGTTGTCGAATAAAATTCGAAAAATACAATTCGAAAACCGAATTGAAGCCATCAGTTGTCGTTCTAATGTCATTTCTATGCTCTTCGCACACTTTCCGTATCGGTTGGCATGAAATTTCTCCAAAAAAGCAAAGGTTGTTACACGAACAGGATTCAAGTGTCACACGTTGGGAGGAGCGTCGCCGGCCTTCGTCTGCCGTCGCCGGACGCGCGCCTCGGAAGCTCAGTGCGTAACCTGCGAGGAGGAGGAGCAGGAGTCCGTCGTCGTCGTCGTCGTCGTCGTCGAATCGTTTCGATGCCTCCTAAGTGATGCGTCGAAGGTGCCTGCTGCCTTCGTCTGCCGTAACCGGACGCGCGCTTGCGCCTGCCTGCCTGCCTGCCTGCCTGCCTGCCTCGCAATCGTACGAGTGCGTAACGGCGCGAGTCCGTCGAATCGTTTCGATATGCCTAAGTGACACCGCGCGCGGAGAAGGCGGCTTTGCTTCGTTTGCCGTAGCCGGACGCGCGTCGTGCGCCTCGGCACTGCTCGTCGCAGCGGTACGTGTGGCTGGTGGCCGATGTTGTCGAATAAAATTCGAAAAATACAATTCGAAAACCGAATTGAAGCCATCAGTTGTCGTTCTAATGTCATTTCTATGCTCTTCGCACACTTTCCGTATCGGTTGGCATGAAATTTCTCCAAAAAAGCAAAGGTTGTTACACGAACAGGATTCAAGTGTCACACGTTGGGAGGAGCGTCGCCGGCCTTCGTCTGCCGTCGCCGGACGCGCGCCTCGGAAGCTCAGTGCGTAACCTGCGAGGAGGAGGAGCAGGAGTCCGTCGTCGTCGTCGTCGTCGTCGTCGAATCGTTTCGATGCCTCCTAAGTGATGCGTCGAAGGTGCCTGCTGCCTTCGTCTGCCGTAACCGGACGCGCGCTTGCGCCTGCCTGCCTGCCTGCCTGCCTGCCTGCCTCGCAATCGTACGAGTGCGTAACGGCGCGAGTCCGTCGAATCGTTTCGATATGCCTAAGTGACACCGCGCGCGGAGAAGGCGGCTTTGCTTCGTTTGCCGTAGCCGGACGCGCGTCGTGCGCCTCGGCACTGCTCGTCGCAGCGGTACGTGTGGCTGGTGGCCGATGTTGTCGAATAAAATTCGAAAAATACAATTCGAAAACCGAATTGAAGCCATCAGTTGTCGTTCTAATGTCATTTCTATGCTCTTCGCACACTTTCCGTATCGGTTGGCATGAAATTTCTCCAAAAAAGCAAAGGTTGTTACACGAACAGGATTCAAGTGTCACACGTTGGGAGGAGCGTCGCCGGCCTTCGTCTGCCGTCGCCGGACGCGCGCCTCGGAAGCTCAGTGCGTAACCTGCGAGGAGGAGGAGCAGGAGTCCGTCGTCGTCGTCGTCGTCGTCGTCGAATCGTTTCGATGCCTCCTAAGTGATGCGTCGAAGGTGCCTGCTGCCTTCGTCTGCCGTAACCGGACGCGCGCTTGCGCCTGCCTGCCTGCCTGCCTGCCTGCCTCGCAATCGTACGAGTGCGTAACGGCGCGAGTCCGTCGAATCGTTTCGATATGCCTAAGTGACACCGCGCGCGGAGAAGGCGGCTTTGCTTCGTTTGCCGTAGCCGGACGCGCGTCGTGCGCCTCGGCACTGCTCGTCGCAGCGGTACGTGTGGCTGGTGGCCGATGTTGTCGAATAAAATTCGAAAAATACAATTCGAAAACCGAATTGAAGCCATCAGTTGTCGTTCTAATGTCATTTCTATGCTCTTCGCACACTTTCCGTATCGGTTGGCATGAAATTTCTCCAAAAAAGCAAAGGTTGTTACACGAACAGGATTCAAGTGTCACACGTTGGGAGGAGCGTCGCCGGCCTTCGTCTGCCGTCGCCGGACGCGCGCCTCGGAAGCTCAGTGCGTAACCTGCGAGGAGGAGGAGCAGGAGTCCGTCGTCGTCGTCGTCGTCGTCGTCGAATCGTTTCGATGCCTCCTAAGTGATGCGTCGAAGGTGCCTGCTGCCTTCGTCTGCCGTAACCGGACGCGCGCTTGCGCCTGCCTGCCTGCCTGCCTGCCTGCCTGCCTGCCTGCCTCGCAATCGTACGAGTGCGTAACGGCGCGAGTCCGTCGAATCGTTTCGATATGCCTAAGTGACACCGCGCGCGGAGAAGGCGGCTTTGCTTCGTTTGCCGTAGCCGGACGCGCGTCGTGCGCCTCGGCACTGCTCGTCGCAGCGGTACGTGTGGCTGGTGGCCGATGTTGTCGAATAAAATTCGAAAAATACAATTCGAAAACCGAATTGAAGCCATCAGTTGTCGTTCTAATGTCATTTCTATGCTCTTCGCACACTTTCCGTATCGGTTGGCATGAAATTTCTCCAAAAAAGCAAAGGTTGTTACACGAACAGGATTCAAGTGTCACACGTTGGGAGGAGCGTCGCCGGCCTTCGTCTGCCGTCGCCGGACGCGCGCCTCGGAAGCTCAGTGCGTAACCTGCGAGGAGGAGGAGCAGGAGTCCGTCGTCGTCGTCGTCGTCGTCGTCGTCGTCGAATCGTTTCGATGCCTCCTAAGTGATGCGTCGAAGGTGCCTGCTGCCTTCGTCTGCCGTAACCGGACGCGCGCTTGCGCCTGCCTGCCTGCCTGCCTGCCTGCCTGCCTCGCAATCGTACGAGTGCGTAACGGCGCGAGTCCGTCGAATCGTTTCGATATGCCTAAGTGACACCGCGCGCGGAGAAGGCGGCTTTGCTTCGTTTGCCGTAGCCGGACGCGCGTCGTGCGCCTCGGCACTGCTCGTCGCAGCGGTACGTGTGGCTGGTGGCCGATGTTGTCGAATAAAATTCGAAAAATACAATTCGAAAACCGAATTGAAGCCATCAGTTGTCGTTCTAATGTCATTTCTATGCTCTTCGCACACTTTCCGTATCGGTTGGCATGAAATTTCTCCAAAAAAGCAAAGGTTGTTACACGAACAGGATTCAAGTGTCACACGTTGGGAGGAGCGTCGCCGGCCTTCGTCTGCCGTCGCCGGACGCGCGCCTCGGAAGCTCAGTGCGTAACCTGCGAGGAGGAGGAGCAGGAGTCCGTCGTCGTCGTCGTCGTCGTCGTCGTCGTCGAATCGTTTCGATGCCTCCTAAGTGATGCGTCGAAGGTGCCTGCTGCCTTCGTCTGCCGTAACCGGACGCGCGCTTGCGCCTGCCTGCCTGCCTGCCTGCCTGCCTCGCAATCGTACGAGTGCGTAACGGCGCGAGTCCGTCGAATCGTTTCGATATGCCTAAGTGACACCGCGCGCGGAGAAGGCGGCTTTGCTTCGTTTGCCGTAGCCGGACGCGCGTCGTGCGCCTCGGCACTGCTCGTCGCAGCGGTACGTGTGGCTGGTGGCCGATGTTGTCGAATAAAATTCGAAAAATACAATTCGAAAACCGAATTGAAGCCATCAGTTGTCGTTCTAATGTCATTTCTATGCTCTTCGCACACTTTCCGTATCGGTTGGCATGAAATTTCTCCAAAAAAGCAAAGGTTGTTACACGAACAGGATTCAAGTGTCACACGTTGGGAGGAGCGTCGCCGGCCTTCGTCTGCCGTCGCCGGACGCGCGCCTCGGAAGCTCAGTGCGTAACCTGCGAGGAGGAGGAGCAGGAGTCCGTCGTCGTCGTCGTCGTCGTCGTCGAATCGTTTCGATGCCTCCTAAGTGATGCGTCGAAGGTGCCTGCTGCCTTCGTCTGCCGTAACCGGACGCGCGCTTGCGCCTGCCTGCCTGCCTGCCTGCCTGCCTGCCTCGCAATCGTACGAGGTGCGTAACGGCGCGAGTCCGTCGAATCGTTTCGATATGCCTAAGTGACACCGCGCGCGGAGAAGGCGGCTTTGCTTCGTTTGCCGTAGCCGGACGCGCGTCGTGCGCCTCGGCACTGCTCGTCGCAGCGGTACGTGTGGCTGGTGGCCGATGTTGTCGAATAAAATTCGAAAAATACAATTCGAAAACCGAATTGAAGCCATCAGTTGTCGTTCTAATGTCATTTCTATGCTCTTCGCACACTTTCCGTATCGGTTGGCATGAAATTTCTCCAAAAAAGCAAAGGTTGTTACACGAACAGGATTCAAGTGTCACACGTTGGGAGGAGCGTCGCCGGCCTTCGTCTGCCGTCGCCGGACGCGCGCCTCGGAAGCTCAGTGCGTAACCTGCGAGGAGGAGGAGCAGGAGTCCGTCGTCGTCGTCGTCGTCGTCGAATCGTTTCGATGCCTCCTAAGTGATGCGTCGAAGGTGCCTGCTGCCTTCGTCTGCCGTAACCGGACGCGCGCTTGCGCCTGCCTGCCTGCCTGCCTGCCTGCCTCGCAATCGTACGAGTGCGTAACGGCGCGAGTCCGTCGAATCGTTTCGATATGCCTAAGTGACACCGCGCGCGGAGAAGGCGGCTTTGCTTCGTTTGCCGTAGCCGGACGCGCGTCGTGCGCCTCGGCACTGCTCGTCGCAGCGGTACGTGTGGCTGGTGGCCGATGTTGTCGAATAAAATTCGAAAAATACAATTCGAAAACCGAATTGAAGCCATCAGTTGTCGTTCTAATGTCATTTCTATGCTCTTCGCACACTTTCCGTATCGGTTGGCATGAAATTTCTCCAAAAAAGCAAAGGTTGTTACACGAACAGGATTCAAGTGTCACACGTTGGGAGGAGCGTCGCCGGCCTTCGTCTGCCGTCGCCGGACGCGCGCCTCGGAAGCTCAGTGCGTAACCTGCGAGGAGGAGGAGCAGGAGTCCGTCGTCGTCGTCGTCGTCGTCGTCGTCGTCGAATCGTTTCGATGCCTCCTAAGTGATGCGTCGAAGGTGCCTGCTGCCTTCGTCTGCCGTAACCGGACGCGCGCTTGCGCCTGCCTGCCTGCCTGCCTGCCTGCCTCGCAATCGTACGAGTGCGTAACGGCGCGAGTCCGTCGAATCGTTTCGATATGCCTAAGTGACACCGCGCGCGGAGAAGGCGGCTTTGCTTCGTTTGCCGTAGCCGGACGCGCGTCGTGCGCCTCGGCACTGCTCGTCGCAGCGGTACGTGTGGCTGGTGGCCGATGTTGTCGAATAAAATTCGAAAAATACAATTCGAAAACCGAATTGAAGCCATCAGTTGTCGTTCTAATGTCATTTCTATGCTCTTCGCACACTTTCCGTATCGGTTGGCATGAAATTTCTCCAAAAAAGCAAAGGTTGTTACACGAACAGGATTCAAGTGTCACACGTTGGGAGGAGCGTCGCCGGCCTTCGTCTGCCGTCGCCGGACGCGCGCCTCGGAAGCTCAGTGCGTAACCTGCGAGGAGGAGGAGCAGGAGTCCGTCGTCGTCGTCGTCGTCGTCGTCGAATCGTTTCGATGCCTCCTAAGTGATGCGTCGAAGGTGCCTGCTGCCTTCGTCTGCCGTAACCGGATGCGCGCTTGCGCCTGCCTGCCTGCCTGCCTGCCTGCCTCGCAATCGTACGAGTGCGTAACGGCGCGAGTCCGTCGAATCGTTTCGATATGCCTAAGTGACACCGCGCGCGGAGAAGGCGGCTTTGCTTCGTTTGCCGTAGCCGGACGCGCGTCGTGCGCCTCGGCACTGCTCGTCGCAGCGGTACGTGTGGCTGGTGGCCGATGTTGTCGAATAAAATTCGAAAAATACAATTCGAAAACCGAATTGAAGCCATCAGTTGTCGTTCTAATGTCATTTCTATGCTCTTCGCACACTTTCCGTATCGGTTGGCATGAAATTTCTCCAAAAAAGCAAAGGTTGTTACACGAACAGGATTCAAGTGTCACACGTTGGGAGGAGCGTCGCCGGCCTTCGTCTGCCGTCGCCGGACGCGCGCCTCGGAAGCTCAGTGCGTAACCTGCGAGGAGGAGGAGCAGGAGTCCGTCGTCGTCGTCGTCGTCGTCGAATCGTTTCGATGCCTCCTAAGTGATGCGTCGAAGGTGCCTGCTGCCTTCGTCTGCCGTAACCGGACGCGCGCTTGCGCCTGCCTGCCTGCCTGCCTGCCTGCCTCGCAATCGTACGAGTGCGTAACGGCGCGAGTCCGTCGAATCGTTTCGATATGCCTAAGTGACACCGCGCGCGGAGAAGGCGGCTTTGCTTCGTTTGCCGTAGCCGGACGCGCGTCGTGCGCCTCGGCACTGCTCGTCGCAGCGGTACGTGTGGCTGGTGGCCGATGTTGTCGAATAAAATTCGAAAAATACAATTCGAAAACCGAATTGAAGCCATCAGTTGTCGTTCTAATGTCATTTCTATGCTCTTCGCACACTTTCCGTATCGGTTGGCATGAAATTTCTCCAAAAAAGCAAAGGTTGTTACACGAACAGGATTCAAGTGTCACACGTTGGGAGGAGCGTCGCCGGCCTTCGTCTGCCGTCGCCGGACGCGCGCCTCGGAAGCTCAGTGCGTAACCTGCGAGGAGGAGGAGCAGGAGTCCGTCGTCGTCGTCGTCGTCGTCGTCGAATCGTTTCGATGCCTCCTAAGTGATGCGTCGAAGGTGCCTGCTGCCTTCGTCTGCCGTAACCGGACGCGCGCTTGCGCCTGCCTGCCTGCCTGCCTGCCTGCCTGCCTGCCTCGCAATCGTACGAGTGCGTAACGGCGCGAGTCCGTCGAATCGTTTCGATATGCCTAAGTGACACCGCGCGCGGAGAAGGCGGCTTTGCTTCGTTTGCCGTAGCCGGACGCGCGTCGTGCGCCTCGGCACTGCTCGTCGCAGCGGTACGTGTGGCTGGTGGCCGATGTTGTCGAATAAAATTCGAAAAATACAATTCGAAAAACGAATTGAAGCCATCAGTTGTCGTTCTAATGTCATTTCTATGCTCTTCGCACACTTTCCGTATCGGTTGGCATGAAATTTCTCCAAAAAAGCAAAGGTTGTTACACGAACAGGATTCAAGTGTCACACGTTGGGAGGAGCGTCGCCGGCCTTCGTCTGCCGTCGCCGGACGCGCGCCTCGGAAGCTCAGTGCGTAACCTGCGAGTAGGAGGAGCAGGAGTCCGTCGTCGTCGTCGTCGTCGTCGTCGAATCGTTTCGATGCCTCCTAAGTGATGCGTCGAAGGTGCCTGCTGCCTTCGTCTGCCGTAACCGGACGCGCGCTTGCGCCTGCCTGCCTGCCTGCCTGCCTGCCTGCCTCGCAATCGTACGAGTGCGTAACGGCGCGAGTCCGTCGAATCGTTTCGATATGCCTAAGTGACACCGCGCGCGGAGAAGGCGGCTTTGCTTCGTTTGCCGTAGCCGGACGCGCGTCGTGCGCCTCGGCACTGCTCGTCGCAGCGGTACGTGTGGCTGGTGGCCGATGTTGTCGAATAAAATTCGAAAAATACAATTCGAAAACCGAATTGAAGCCATCAGTTGTCGTTCTAATGTCATTTCTATGCTCTTCGCACACTTTCCGTATCGGTTGGCATGAAATTTCTCCAAAAAAGCAAAGGTTGTTACACGAACAGGATTCAAGTGTCACACGTTGGGAGGAGCGTCGCCGGCCTTCGTCTGCCGTCGCCGGACGCGCGCCTCGGAAGCTCAGTGCGTAACCTGCGAGGAGGAGGAGCAGGAGTCCGTCGTCGTCGTCGTCGTCGTCGTCGAATCGTTTCGATGCCTCCTAAGTGATGCGTCGAAGGTGCCTGCTGCCTTCGTCTGCCGTAACCGGACGCGCGCTTGCGCCTGCCTGCCTGCCTGCCTGCCTGCCTGCCTCGCAATCGTACGAGTGCGTAACGGCGCGAGTCCGTCGAATCGTTTCGATATGCCTAAGTGACACCGCGCGCGGAGAAGGCGGCTTTGCTTCGTTTGCCGTAGCCGGACGCGCGTCGTGCGCCTCGGCACTGCTCGTCGCAGCGGTACGTGTGGCTGGTGGCCGATGTTGTCGAATAAAATTCGAAAAATACAATTCGAAAACCGAATTGAAGCCATCAGTTGTCGTTCTAATGTCATTTCTATGCTCTTCGCACACTTTCCGTATCGGTTGGCATGAAATTTCTCCAAAAAAGCAAAGGTTGTTACACGAACAGGATTCAAGTGTCACACGTTGGGAGGAGCGTCGCCGGCCTTCGTCTGCCGTCGCCGGACGCGCGCCTCGGAAGCTCAGTGCGTAACCTGCGAGTAGGAGGAGCAGGAGTCCGTCGTCGTCGTCGTCGTCGTCGTCGAATCGTTTCGATGCCTCCTAAGTGATGCGTCGAAGGTGCCTGCTGCCTTCGTCTGCCGTAACCGGACGCGCGCTTGCGCCTGCCTGCCTGCCTGCCTGCCTGCCTGCCTGCCTCGCAATCGTACGAGTGCGTAACGGCGCGAGTCCGTCGAATCGTTTCGATATGCCTAAGTGACACCGCGCGCGGAGAAGGCGGCTTTGCTTCGTTTGCCGTAGCCGGACGCGCGTCGTGCGCCTCGGCACTGCTCGTCGCAGCGGTACGTGTGGCTGGTGGCCGATGTTGTCGAATAAAATTCGAAAAATACAATTCGAAAACCGAATTGAAGCCATCAGTTGTCGTTCTAATGTCATTTCTATGCTCTTCGCACACTTTCCGTATCGGTTGGCATGAAATTTCTCCAAAAAAGCAAAGGTTGTTACACGAACAGGATTCAAGTGTCACACGTTGGGAGGAGCGTCGCCGGCCTTCGTCTGCCGTCGCCGGACGCGCGCCTCGGAAGCTCAGTGCGTAACCTGCGAGGAGGAGGAGCAGGAGTCCGTCGTCGTCGTCGTCGTCGTCGTCGAATCGTTTCGATGCCTCCTAAGTGATGCGTCGAAGGTGCCTGCTGCCTTCGTCTGCCGTAACCGGACGCGCGCTTGCGCCTGCCTGCCTGCCTGCCTGCCTGCCTGCCTCGCAATCGTACGAGTGCGTAACGGCGCGAGTCCGTCGAATCGTTTCGATATGCCTAAGTGACACCGCGCGCGGAGAAGGCGGCTTTGCTTCGTTTGCCGTAGCCGGACGCGCGTCGTGCGCCTCGGCACTGCTCGTCGCAGCGGTACGTGTGGCTGGTGGCCGATGTTGTCGAATAAAATTCGAAAAATACAATTCGAAAACCGAATTGAAGCCATCAGTTGTCGTTCTAATGTCATTTCTATGCTCTTCGCACACTTTCCGTATCGGTTGGCATGAAATTTCTCCAAAAAAGCAAAGGTTGTTACACGAACAGGATTCAAGTGTCACACGTTGGGAGGAGCGTCGCCGGCCTTCGTCTGCCGTCGCCGGACGCGCGCCTCGGAAGCTCAGTGCGTAACCTGCGAGGAGGAGGAGCAGGAGTCCGTCGTCGTCGTCGTCGTCGAATCGTTTCGATGCCTCCTAAGTGATGCGTCGAAGGTGCCTGCTGCCTTCGTCTGCCGTAACCGGACGCGCGCTTGCGCCTGCCTGCCTGCCTGCCTCGCAATCGTACGAGTGCGTAACGGCGCGAGTCCGTCGAATCGTTTCGATATGCCTAAGTGACACCGCGCGCGGAGAAGGCGGCTTTGCTTCGTTTGCCGTAGCCGGACGCGCGTCGTGCGCCTCGGCACTGCTCGTCGCAGCGGTACGTGTGGCTGGTGGCCGATGTTGTCGAATAAAATTCGAAAAATACAATTCGAAAACCGAATTGAAGCCATCAGTTGTCGTTCTAATGTCATTTCTATGCTCTTCGCACACTTTCCGTATCGGTTGGCATGAAATTTCTCCAAAAAAGCAAAGGTTGTTACACGAACAGGATTCAAGTGTCACACGTTGGGAGGAGCGTCGCCGGCCTTCGTCTGCCGTCGCCGGACGCGCGCCTCGGAAGCTCAGTGCGTAACCTGCGAGGAGGAGGAGCATCCGTCGTCGTCGTCGTCGAATCGTTTCGATGCCTCCTAAGTGATGCGTCGAAGGTGCCTGCTGCCTTCGTCTGCCGTAACCGGACGCGCGCTTGCGCCTGCCTGCCTGCCTGCCTGTCTGCCTGCCTGCCTGCCTCGCAATCGTACGAGTGCGTAACGGCGCGAGTCCGTCGAATCGTTTCGATATGCCTAAGTGACACCGCGCGCGGAGAAGGCGGCTTTGCTTCGTTTGCCGTAGCCGGACGCGCGTCGTGCGCCTCGGCACTGCTTGTCGCAGCGGTACGTGTGGCTGGTGGCCGATGTTGTCGAATAAAATTCGAAAAATACAATTCGAAAACCGAATTGAAGCCATCAGTTGTCGTTCTAATGTCATTTCTATGCTCTTCGCACACTTTCCGTATCGGTTGGCATGAAATTTCTCCAAAAAAGCAAAGGTTGTTACACGAACAGGATTCAAGTGTCACACGTTGGGAGGAGCGTCGCCGGCCTTCGTCTGCCGTCGCCGGACGCGCGCCTCGGAAGCTCAGTGCGTAACCTGCGAGGAGGAGGAGCAGGAGTCCGTCGTCGTCGTCGTCGTCGTCGTCGAATCGTTTCGATGCCTCCTAAGTGATGCGTCGAAGGTGCCTGCTGCCTTCGTCTGCCGTAACCGGACGCGCGCTTGCGCCTGCCTGCCTGCCTGCCTGCCTGCCTGCCTCGCAATCGTACGAGTGCGTAACGGCGCGAGTCCGTCGAATCGTTTCGATATGCCTAAGTGACACCGCGCGCGGAGAAGGCGGCTTTGCTTCGTTTGCCGTAGCCGGACGCGCGTCGTGCGCCTCGGCACTGCTCGTCGCAGCGGTACGTGTGGCTGGTGGCCGATGTTGTCGAATAAAATTCGAAAAATACAATTCGAAAACCGAATTGAAGCCATCAGTTGTCGTTCTAATGTCATTTCTATGCTCTTCGCACACTTTCCGTATCGGTTGGCATGAAATTTCTCCAAAAAAGCAAAGGTTGTTACACGAACAGGATTCAAGTGTCACACGTTGGGAGGAGCGTCGCCGGCCTTCGTCTGCCGTCGCCGGACGCGCGCCTCGGAAGCTCAGTGCGTAACCTGCGAGGAGGAGGAGCAGGAGTCCGTCGTCGTCGTCGTCGTCGTCGAATCGTTTCGATGCCTCCTAAGTGATGCGTCGAAGGTGCCTGCTGCCTTCGTCTGCCGTAACCGGACGCGCGCTTGCGCCTGCCTGCCTGCCTGCCTGCCTGCCTGCCTGCCTCGCAATCGTACGAGTGCGTAACGGCGCGAGTCCGTCGAATCGTTTCGATATGCCTAAGTGACACCGCGCGCGGAGAAGGCGGCTTTGCTTCGTTTGCCGTAGCCGGACGCGCGTCGTGCGCCTCGGCACTGCTCGTCGCAGCGGTACGTGTGGCTGGTGGCCGATGTTGTCGAATAAAATTCGAAAAATACAATTCGAAAACCGAATTGAAGCCATCAGTTGTCGTTCTAATGTCATTTCTATGCTCTTCGCACACTTTCCGTATCGGTTGGCATGAAATTTCTCCAAAAAAGCAAAGGTTGTTACACGAACAGGATTCAAGTGTCACACGTTGGGAGGAGCGTCGCCGGCCTTCGTCTGCCGTCGCCGGACGCGCGCCTCGGAAGCTCAGTGCGTAACCTGCGAGGAGGAGGAGAAGGAGTCCGTCGTCGTCGTCGTCGTCGTCGTCGAATCGTTTCGATGCCTCCTAAGTGATGCGTCGAAGGTGCCTGCTGCCTTCGTCTGCCGTAACCGGACGCGCGCTTGCGCCTGCCTGCCTGCCTGCCTGCCTGCCTGCCTGCCTGCCTGCCTGCCTGCCTCGCAATCGTACGAGTGCGTAACGGCGCGAGTCCGTCGAATCGTTTCGATATGCCTAAGTGACACCGCGCGCGGAGAAGGCGGCTTTGCTTCGTTTGCCGTAGCCGGACGCGCGTCGTGCGCCTCGGCACTGCTCGTCGCAGCGGTACGTGTGGCTGGTGGCCGATGTTGTCGAATAAAATTCGAAAAATACAATTCGAAAACCGAATTGAAGCCATCAGTTGTCGTTCTAATGTCATTTCTATGCTCTTCGCACACTTTCCGTATCGGTTGGCATGAAATTTCTCCAAAAAAGCAAAGGTTGTTACACGAACAGGATTCAAGTGTCACACGTTGGGAGGAGCGTCGCCGGCCTTCGTCTGCCGTCGCCGGACGCGCGCCTCGGAAGCTCAGTGCGTAACCTGCGAGGAGGAGGAGCAGGAGTCCGTCGTCGTCGTCGTCGTCGTCGAATCGTTTCGATGCCTCCTAAGTGATGCGTCGAAGGTGCCTGCTGCCTTCGTCTGCCGTAACCGGACGCGCGCTTGCGCCTGCCTGCCTGCCTGCCTGCCTCGCAATCGTACGAGTGCGTAACGGCGCGAGTCCGTCGAATCGTTTCGATATGCCTAAGTGACACCGCGCGCGGAGAAGGCGGCTTTGCTTCGTTTGCCGTAGCCGGACGCGCGTCGTGCACCTCGGCACTGCTCGTCGCAGCGGTACGTGTGGCTGGTGGCCGATGTTGTCGAATAAAATTCGAAAAATACAATTCGAAAACCGAATTGAAGCCATCAGTTGTCGTTCTAATGTCATTTCTATGCTCTTCGCACACTTTCCGTATCGGTTGGCATGAAATTTCTCCAAAAAAGCAAAGGTTGTTACACGAACAGGATTCAAGTGTCACACGTTGGGAGAAGCGTCGCCGGCCTTCGTCTGCCGTCGCCGGACGCGCGCCTCGGAAGCTCAGTGCGTAACCTGCGAGGAGGAGGAGCAGGAGTCCGTCGTCGTCGTCGTCGAATCGTTTCGATGCCTCCTAAGTGATGCGTCGAAGGTGCCTGCTGCCTTCGTCTGCCGTAACCGGACGCGCGCTTGCGCCTGCCTGCCTGCCTGCCTGCCTGCCTCGCAATCGTACGAGTGCGTAACGGCGCGAGTCCGTCGAATCGTTTCGATATGCCTAAGTGACACCGCGCGCGAAGAAGGCGGCTTTGCTTCGTTTGCCGTAGCCGGCCGCGCGTCGTGCGCCTCGGCACTGCTCGTCGCAGCGGTACGTGTGGCTGGTGGCCGATGTTGTCGAATAAAATTCGAAAAATACAATTCGAAAACCGAATTGGAGCCATCAGTTGTCGTTCTAATGTCATTTCTATGCTCTTCGCACACTTTCCGTATCGGTTGGCATGAAATTTCTCAAAAAAAGCAAAGGTTGTTACACGAACAGGATTCAAGTGTCACACGTTGGGAGGAGCGTCGCCGGCCTTCGTCTGCCGTCGCCGGACGCGCGCCTCGGAAGCTCAGTGCGTAACCTGCGAGGAGGAGGAGCAGGAGTCCGTCGTCGTCGTCGTCGAATCGTTTCGATGCCTCCTAAGTGATGCGTCGAAGGTGCCTGCTGCCTTCGTCTGCCGTAACCGGACGCGCGCTTGCGCCTGCCTGCCTGCCTCGCAATCGTACGAGTGCGTAACGGCGCGAGTCCGTCGAATCGTTTCGATATGCCTAAGTGACACCGAGCGCAAAGAAGGCGGCTTTGCTTCGTTTGCCGTAGCCGGACGCGCGTCGTGCGCCTCGGCACTGCTCGTCGCAGCGGTACGTGTGGCTGGTGGCCGATGTTGTCGAATAAAATTCGAAAAATACAATTCGAAAACCGAATTGAAGCCATCAGTTGTCGTTCTAATGTCATTTCTATGCTCTTCGCACACTTTCCGTATCGGTTGGCATGAAATTTCTCAAAAAAAGCAAAGGTTGTTACACGAACAGGATTCAAGTGTCACACGTTGGGAGGAGCGTCGCCGGCCTTCGTCTGCCGTCGCCGGACGCGCGCCTCGGAAGCTCAGTGCGTAACCTGCGAGGAGGAGGAGCAGGAGTCCGTCGTCGTCGTCGTCGTCGTCGAATCGTTTCGATGCCTCCTAAGTGATGCGTCGAAGGTGCCTGCTGCCTTCGTCTGCCGTAACCGGACGCGCGCTTGCGCCTGCCTGCCTGCCTGCCTGCCTGCCTGCCTGCCTCGCAATCGTACGAGTGCGTAACGGCGCGAGTCCGTCGAATCGTTTCGATATGCCTAAGTGACACCGCGCGCGGAGAAGGCGGCTTTGCTTCGTTTGCCGTAGCCGGACGCGCGTCGTGCGCCTCGGCACTGCTCGTCGCAGCGGTACGTGTGGCTGGTGGCCGATGTTGTCGAATAAAATTCGAAAAATACAATTCGAAAACCGAATTGAAGCCATCAGTTGTCGTTCTAATGTCATTTCTATGCTCTTCGCACACTTTCCGTATCGGTTGGCATGAAATTTCTCCAAAAAAGCAAAGGTTGTTACACGAACAGGATTCAAGTGTCACACGTTGGGAGGAGCGTCGCCGGCCTTCGTCTGCCGTCGCCGGACGCGCGCCTCGGAAGCTCAGTGCGTAACCTGCGAGGAGGAGGAGCAGGAGTCCGTCGTCGTCGTCGTCGTCGAATCGTTTCGATGCCTCCTAAGTGATGCGTCGAAGGTGCCTGCTGCCTTCGTCTGCCGTAACCGGACGCGCGCTTGCGCCTGCCTGCCTGCCTGCCTGCCTGCCTCGCAATCGTACGAGTGCGTAACGGCGCGAGTCCGTCGAATCGTTTCGATATGCCTAAGTGACACCGAGCGCAAAGAAGGCGGCTTTGCTTCGTTTGCCGTAGCCGGACGCGCGTCGTGCGCCTCGGCACTGCTCGTCGCAGCGGTACGTGTGGCTGGTGGCCGATGTTGTCGAATAAAATTCGAAAAATACAATTCGAAAACCGAATTGAAGCCATCAGTTGTCGTTCTAATGTCATTTCTATGCTCTTCGCACACTTTCCGTATCGGTTGGCATGAAATTTCTCAAAAAAAGCAAAGGTTGTTACACGAACAGGATTCAAGTGTCACACGTTGGGAGGAGCGTCGCCGGCCTTCGTCTGCCGTCGCCGGACGCGCGCCTCGGAAGCTCAGTGCGTAACCTGCGAGGAGGAGGAGCAGGAGTCCGTCGTCGTCGTCGTCGTCGTCGAATCGTTTCGATGCCTCCTAAGTGATGCGTCGAAGGTGCCTGCTGCCTTCGTCTGCCGTAACCGGACGCGCGCTTGCGCCTGCCTGCCTGCCTGCCTGCCTGCCTGCCTGCCTCGCAATCGTACGAGTGCGTAACGGCGCGAGTCCGTCGAATCGTTTCGATATGCCTAAGTGACACCGCGCGCGGAGAAGGCGGCTTTGCTTCGTTTGCCGTAGCCGGACGCGCGTCGTGCGCCTCGGCACTGCTCGTCGCAGCGGTACGTGTGGCTGGTGGCCGATGTTGTCGAATAAAATTCGAAAAATACAATTCGAAAACCGAATTGAAGCCATCAGTTGTCGTTCTAATGTCATTTCTATGCTCTTCGCACACTTTCCGTATCGGTTGGCATGAAATTTCTCCAAAAAAGCAAAGGTTGTTACACGAACAGGATTCAAGTGTCACACGTTGGGAGGAGCGTCGCCGGCCTTCGTCTGCCGTCGCCGGACGCGCGCCTCGGAAGCTCAGTGCGTAACCTGCGAGGAGGAGGAGCAGGAGTCCGTCGTCGTCGTCGTCGTCGAATCGTTTCGATGCCTCCTAAGTGATGCGTCGAAGGTGCCTGCTGCCTTCGTCTGCCGTAACCGGACGCGCGCTTGCGCCTGCCTGCCTGCCTGCCTGCCTGCCTCGCAATCGTACGAGTGCGTAACGGCGCGAGTCCGTCGAATCGTTTCGATATGCCTAAGTGACACCGCGCGCGGAGAAGGCGGCTTTGCTTCGTTTGCCGTAGCCGGACGCGCGTCGTGCGCCTCGGCACTGCTCGTCGCAGCGGTACGTGTGGCTGGTGGCCGATGTTGTCGAATAAAATTCGAAAAATACAATTCGAAAACCGAATTGAAGCCATCAGTTGTCGTTCTAATGTCATTTCTATGCTCTTCGCACACTTTCCGTATCGGTTGGCATGAAATTTCTCCAAAAAAGCAAAGGTTGTTACACGAACAGGATTCAAGTGTCACACGTTGGGAGGAGCGTCGCCGGCCTTCGTCTGCCGTCGCCGGACGCGCGCCTCGGAAGCTCAGTGCGTAACCTGCGAGGAGGAGGAGCAGGAGTCCGTCGTCGTCGTCGTCGAATCGTTTCGATGCCTCCTAAGTGATGCGTCGAAGGTGCCTGCTGCCTTCGTCTGCCGTAACCGGACGCGCGCTTGCGCCTGCCTGCCTGCCTGCCTGCCTGCCTGCCTCGCAATCGTACGAGTGCGTAACGGCGCGAGTCCGTCGAATCGTTTCGATATGCCTAAGTGACACCGCGCGCGGAGAAGGCGGCTTTGCTTCGTTTGCCGTAGCCGGACGCGCGTCGTGCGCCTCGGCACTGCTCGTCGCAGCGGTACGTGTGGCTGGTGGCCGATGTTGTCGAATAAAATTCGAAAAATACAATTCGAAAACCGAATTGAAGCCATCAGTTGTCGTTCTAATGTCATTTCTATGCTCTTCGCACACTTTCCGTATCGGTTGGCATGAAATTTCTCCAAAAAAGCAAAGGTTGTTACACGAACAGGATTCAAGTGTCACACGTTGGGAGGAGCGTCGCCGGCCTTCGTCTGCCGTCGCCGGACGCGCGCCTCGGAAGCTCAGTGCGTAACCTGCGAGGAGGAGGAGCAGGAGTCCGTCGTCGTCGTCGTCGTCGTCGTCGAATCGTTTCGATGCCTCCTAAGTGATGCGTCGAAGGTGCCTGCTGCCTTCGTCTGCCGTAACCGGACGCGCGCTTGCGCCTGCCTGCCTGCCTGCCTGCCTGCCTGCCTGCCTGCCTCGCAATCGTACGAGTGCGTAACGGCGCGAGTCCGTCGAATCGTTTCGATATGCCTAAGTGACACCGCGCGCGGAGAAGGCGGCTTTGCTTCGTTTGCCGTAGCCGGACGCGCGTCGTGCGCCTCGGCACTGCTCGTCGCAGCGGTACGTGTGGCTGGTGGCCGATGTTGTCGAATAAAATTCGAAAAATACAATTCGAAAACCGAATTGAAGCCATCAGTTGTCGTTCTAATGTCATTTCTATGCTCTTCGCACACTTTCCGTATCGGTTGGCATGAAATTTCTCCAAAAAAGCAAAGGTTGTTACACGAACAGGATTCAAGTGTCACACGTTGGGATGAGCGTCGCCGGCCTTCGTCTGCCGTCGCCGGACGCGCGCCTCGGAAGCTCAGTGCGTAACCTGCGAGGAGGAGGAGCAGGAGTCCGTCGTCGTCGTCGTCGAATCGTTTCGATGCCTCCTAAGTGATGCGTCGAAGGTGCCTGCTGCCTTCGTCTGCCGTAACCGGACGCGCGCTTGCGCCTGCCTGCCTGCCTGCCTGCCTGCCTGCCTCGCAATCGTACGAGTGCGTAACGGCGCGAGTCCGTCGAATCGTTTCGATATGCCTAAGTGACACCGCGCGCGGAGAAGGCGGCTTTGCTTCGTTTGCCGTAGCCGGACGCGCGTCGTGCGCCTCGGCACTGCTCGTCGCAGCGGTACGTGTGGCTGGTGGCCGATGTTGTCGAATAAAATTCGAAAAATACAATTCGAAAACCGAATTGAAGCCATCAGTTGTCGTTCTAATGTCATTTCTATGCTCTTCGCACACTTTCCGTATCGGTTGGCATGAAATTTCTCCAAAAAAGCAAAGGTTGTTACACGAACAGGATTCAAGTGTCACACGTTGGGAGGAGCGTCGCCGGCCTTCGTCTGCCGTCGCCGGACGCGCGCCTCGGAAGCTCAGTGCGTAACCTGCGAGGAGGAGGAGCAGGAGTCCGTCGTCGTCGTCGTCGTCGTCGTCGAATCGTTTCGATGCCTGCTAAGTGATGCGTCGAAGGTGCCTGCTGCCTTCGTCTGCCGTAACCGGACGCGCGCTTGCGCCTGCCTGCCTGCCTGCCTGCCTCGCAATCGTACGAGTGCGTAACGGCGCGAGTCCGTCGAATCGTTTCGATATGCCTAAGTGACACCGCGCGCGGAGAAGGCGGCTTTGCTTCGTTTGCCGTAGCCGGACGCGCGTCGTGCGCCTCGGCACTGCTCGTCGCAGCGGTACGTGTGGCTGGTGGCCGATGTTGTCGAATAAAATTCGAAAAATACAATTCGAAAACCGAATTGAAGCCATCAGTTGTCGTTCTAATGTCATTTCTATGCTCTTCGCACACTTTCCGTATCGGTTGGCATGAAATTTCTCCAAAAAAGCAAAGGTTGTTACACGAACAGGATTCAAGTGTCACACGTTGGGAGGAGCGTCGCCGGCCTTCGTCTGCCGTCGCCGGACGCGCGCCTCGGAAGCTCAGTGCGTAACCTGCGAGGAGGAGGAGCAGGAGTCCGTCGTCGTCGTCGTCGTCGTCGTCGAATCGTTTCGATGCCTGCTAAGTGATGCGTCGAAGGTGCCTGCTGCCTTCGTCTGCCGTAACCGGACGCGCGCTTGCGCCTGCCTGCCTGCCTGCCTGCCTCGCAATCGTACGAGTGCGTAACGGCGCGAGTCCGTCGAATCGTTTCGATATGCCTAAGTGACACCGCGCGCGGAGAAGGCGGCTTTGCTTCGTTTGCCGTAGCCGGACGCGCGTCGTGCGCCTCGGCACTGCTCGTCGCAGCGGTACGTGTGGCTGGTGGCCGATGTTGTCGAATAAAATTCGAAAAATACAATTCGAAAACCGAATTGAAGCCATCAGTTGTCGTTCTAATGTCATTTCTATGCTCTTCGCACACTTTCCGTATCGGTTGGCATGAAATTTCTCCAAAAAAGCAAAGGTTGTTACACGAACAGGATTCAAGTGTCACACGTTGGGAGGAGCGTCGCCGGCCTTCGTCTGCCGTCGCCGGACGCGCGCCTCGGAAGCTCAGTGCGTAACCTGCGAGGAGGAGGAGCAGGAGTCCGTCGTCGTCGTCGTCGTCGTCGTCGAATCGTTTCGATGCCTCCTAAGTGATGCGTCGAAGGTGCCTGCTGCCTTCGTCTGCCGTAACCGGACGCGCGCTTGCGCCTGCCTGCCTGCCTGCCTGCCTGCCTGCCTGCCTCGCAATCGTACGAGTGCGTAACGGCGCGAGTCCGTCGAATCGTTTCGATATGCCTAAGTGACACCGCGCGCGGAGAAGGCGGCTTTGCTTCGTTTGCCGTAGCCGGACGCGCGTCGTGCGCCTCGGCACTGCTCGTCGCAGCGGTACGTGTGGCTGGTGGCCGATGTTGTCGAATAAAATTCGAAAAATACAATTCGAAAACCGAATTGAAGCCATCAGTTGTCGTTCTAATGTCATTTCTATGCTCTTCGCACACTTTCCGTATCGGTTGGCATGAAATTTCTCCAAAAAAGCAAAGGTTGTTACACGAACAGGATTCAAGTGTCACACGTTGGGAGGAGCGTCGCCGGCCTTCGTCTGCCGTCGCCGGACGCGCGCCTCGGAAGCTCAGTGCGTAACCTGCGAGGAGGAGGAGCAGGAGTCCGTCGTCGTCGTCGTCGTCGTCGTCGAATCGTTTCGATGCCTCCTAAGTGATGCGTCGAAGGTGCCTGCTGCCTTCGTCTGCCGTAACCGGACGCGCGCTTGCGCCTGCCTGCCTGCCTGCCTGCCTGCCTGCCTGCCTGCCTCGCAATCGTACGAGTGCGTAACGGCGCGAGTCCGTCGAATCGTTTCGATATGCCTAAGTGACACCGCGCGCGGAGAAGGCGGCTTTGCTTCGTTTGCCGTAGCCGGACGCGCGTCGTGCGCCTCGGCACTGCTCGTCGCAGCGGTACGTGTGGCTGGTGGCCGATGTTGTCGAATAAAATTCGAAAAATACAATTCGAAAACCGAATTGAAGCCATCAGTTGTCGTTCTAATGTCATTTCTATGCTCTTCGCACACTTTCCGTATCGGTTGGCATGAAATTTCTCCAAAAAAGCAAAGGTTGTTACACGAACAGGATTCAAGTGTCACACGTTGGGAGGAGCGTCGCCGGCCTTCGTCTGCCGTCGCCGGACGCGCGCCTCGGAAGCTCAGTGCGTAACCTGCGAGGAGGAGGAGCAGGAGTCCGTCGTCGTCGTCGTCGTCGTCGTCGAATCGTTTCGATGCCTCCTAAGTGATGCGTCGAAGGTGCCTGCTGCCTTCGTCTGCCGTAACCGGACGCGCGCTTGCGCCTGCCTGCCTGCCTGCCTGCCTGCCTGCCTCGCAATCGTACGAGTGCGTAACGGCGCGAGTCCGTCGAATCGTTTCGATATGCCTAAGTGACACCGCGCGCGGAGAAGGCGGCTTTGCTTCGTTTGCCGTAGCCGGACGCGCGTCGTGCGCCTCGGCACTGCTCGTCGCAGCGGTACGTGTGGCTGGTGGCCGATGTTGTCGAATAAAATTCGAAAAATACAATTCGAAAACCGAATTGAAGCCATCAGTTGTCGTTCTAATGTCATTTCTATGCTCTTCGCACACTTTCCGTATCGGTTGGCATGAAATTTCTCCAAAAAAGCAAAGGTTGTTACACGAACAGGATTCAAGTGTCACACGTTGGGAGGAGCGTCGCCGGCCTTCGTCTGCCGTCGCCGGACGCGCGCCTCGGAAGCTCAGTGCGTAACCTGCGAGGAGGAGGAGCAGGAGTCGTCGTCGTCGTCGTCGTCGTCGAATCGTTTCGATGCCTCCTAAGTGATGCGTCGAAGGTGCCTGCTGCCTTCGTCTGCCGTAACCGGACGCGCGCTTGCGCCTGCCTGCCTGCCTGCCTGCCTGCCTCGCAATCGTACGAGTGCGTAACGGCGCGAGTCCGTCGAATCGTTTCGATATGCCTAAGTGACACCGCGCGCGGAGAAGGCGGCTTTGCTTCGTTTGCCGTAGCCGGACGCGCGTCGTGCGCCTCGGCACTGCTCGTCGCAGCGGTACGTGTGGCTGGTGGCCGATGTTGTCGAATAAAATTCGAAAAATACAATTCGAAAACCGAATTGAAGCCATCAGTTGTCGTTCTAATGTCATTTCTATGCTCTTCGCACACTTTCCGTATCGGTTGGCATGAAATTTCTCCAAAAAAGCAAAGGTTGTTACACGAACAGGATTCAAGTGTCACACGTTGGGAGGAGCGTCGCCGGCCTTCGTCTGCCGTCGCCGGACGCGCGCCTCGGAAGCTCAGTGCGTAACCTGCGAGGAGGAGGAGCAGGAGTCCGTCGTCGTCGTCGTCGTCGTCGTCGAATCGTTTCGATGCCTCCTAAGTGATGCGTCGAAGGTGCCTGCTGCCTTCGTCTGCCGTAACCGGACGCGCGCTTGCGCCTGCCTGCCTGCCTGCCTGCCTGCCTGCCTCGCAATCGTACGAGTGCGTAACGGCGCGAGTCCGTCGAATCGTTTCGATATGCCTAAGTGACACCGCGCGCGGAGAAGGCGGCTTTGCTTCGTTTGCCGTAGCCGGACGCGCGTCGTGCGCCTCGGCACTGCTCGTCGCAGCGGTACGTGTGGCTGGTGGCCGATGTTGTCGAATAAAATTCGAAAAATACAATTCGAAAACCGAATTGAAGCCATCAGTTGTCGTTCTAATGTCATTTCTATGCTCTTCGCACACTTTCCGTATCGGTTGGCATGAAATTTCTCCAAAAAAGCAAAGGTTGTTACACGAACAGGATTCAAGTGTCACACGTTGGGAGGAGCGTCGCCGGCCTTCGTCTGCCGTCGCCGGACGCCTCGGAAGCTCAGTGCGTAACCTGCGAGGAGGAGGAGCAGGAGTCCGTCGTCGTCGTCGTCGTCGTCGTCGAATCGTTTCGATGCCTCCTAAGTGATGCGTCGAAGGTGCCTGCTGCCTTCGTCTGCCGTAACCGGACGCGCGCTTGCGCCTGCCTGCCTGCCTGCCTGCCTGCCTGCCTGCCTGCCTCGCAATCGTACGAGTGCGTAACGGCGCGAGTCCGTCGAATCGTTTCGATATGCCTAAGTGACACCGCGCGCGGAGAAGGCGGCTTTGCTTCGTTTGCCGTAGCCGGACGCGCGTCGTGCGCCTCGGCACTGCTCGTCGCAGCGGTACGTGTGGCTGGTGGCCGATGTTGTCGAATAAAATTCGAAAAATACAATTCGAAAACCGAATTGAAGCCATCAGTTGTCGTTCTAATGTCATTTCTATGCTCTTCGCACACTTTCCGTATCGGTTGGCATGAAATTTCTCCAAAAAAGCAAAGGTTGTTACACGAACAGGATTCAAGTGTCACACGTTGGGATGAGCGTCGCCGGCCTTCGTCTGCCGTCGCCGGACGCGCGCCTCGGAAGCTCAGTGCGTAACCTGCGAGGAGGAGGAGCAGGAGTCCGTCGTCGTCGTCGTCGAATCGTTTCGATGCCTCCTAAGTGATGCGTCGAAGGTGCCTGCTGCCTTCGTCTGCCGTAACCGGACGCGCGCTTGCGCCTGCCTGCCTGCCTGCCTGCCTGCCTGCCTCGCAATCGTACGAGTGCGTAACGGCGCGAGTCCGTCGAATCGTTTCGATATGCCTAAGTGACACCGCGCGCGGAGAAGGCGGCTTTGCTTCGTTTGCCGTAGCCGGACGCGCGTCGTGCGCCTCGGCACTGCTCGTCGCAGCGGTACGTGTGGCTGGTGGCCGATGTTGTCGAATAAAATTCGAAAAATACAATTCGAAAACCGAATTGAAGCCATCAGTTGTCGTTCTAATGTCATTTCTATGCTCTTCGCACACTTTCCGTATCGGTTGGCATGAAATTTCTCCAAAAAAGCAAAGGTTGTTACACGAACAGGATTCAAGTGTCACACGTTGGGAGGAGCGTCGCCGGCCTTCGTCTGCCGTCGCCGGACGCGCGCCTCGGAAGCTCAGTGCGTAACCTGCGAGGAGGAGGAGCAGGAGTCCGTCGTCGTCGTCGTCGTCGTCGTCGAATCGTTTCGATGCCTCCTAAGTGATGCGTCGAAGGTGCCTGCTGCCTTCGTCTGCCGTAACCGGACGCGCGCTTGCGCCTGCCTGCCTGCCTGCCTGCCTCGCAATCGTACGAGTGCGTAACGGCGCGAGTCCGTCGAATCGTTTCGATATGCCTAAGTGACACCGCGCGCGGAGAAGGCGGCTTTGCTTCGTTTGCCGTAGCCGGACGCGCGTCGTGCGCCTCGGCACTGCTCGTCGCAGCGGTACGTGTGGCTGGTGGCCGATGTTGTCGAATAAAATTCGAAAAATACAATTCGAAAACCGAATTGAAGCCATCAGTTGTCGTTCTAATGTCATTTCTATGCTCTTCGCACACTTTCCGTATCGGTTGGCATGAAATTTCTCCAAAAAAGCAAAGGTTGTTACACGAACAGGATTCAAGTGTCACACGTTGGGAGGAGCGTCGCCGGCCTTCGTCTGCCGTCGCCGGACGCGCGCCTCGGAAGCTCAGTGCGTAACCTGCGAGTAGGAGGAGCAGGAGTCCGTCGTCGTCGTCGTCGTCGTCGTCGAATCGTTTCGATGCCTCCTAAGTGATGCGTCGAAGGTGCCTGCTGCCTTCGTCTGCCGTAACCGGACGCGCGCTTGCGCCTGCCTGCCTGCCTGCCTGCCTGCCTGCCTGCCTCGCAATCGTACGAGTGCGTAACGGCGCGAGTCCGTCGAATCGTTTCGATATGCCTAAGTGACACCGCGCGCGGAGAAGGCGGCTTTGCTTCGTTTGCCGTAGCCGGACGCGCGTCGTGCGCCTCGGCACTGCTCGTCGCAGCGGTACGTGTGGCTGGTGGCCGATGTTGTCGAATAAAATTCGAAAAATACAATTCGAAAACCGAATTGAAGCCATCAGTTGTCGTTCTAATGTCATTTCTATGCTCTTCGCACACTTTCCGTATCGGTTGGCATGAAATTTCTCCAAAAAAGCAAAGGTTGTTACACGAACAGGATTCAAGTGTCACACGTTGGGAGGAGCGTCGCCGGCCTTCGTCTGCCGTCGCCGGACGCGCGCCTCGGAAGCTCAGTGCGTAACCTGCGAGGAGGAGGAGCAGGAGTCCGTCGTCGTCGTCGTCGTCGTCGTCGAATCGTTTCGATGCCTCCTAAGTGATGCGTCGAAGGTGCCTGCTGCCTTCGTCTGCCGTAACCGGACGCGCGCTTGCGCCTGCCTGCCTGCCTGCCTGCCTGCCTGCCTCGCAATCGTACGAGTGCGTAACGGCGCGAGTCCGTCGAATCGTTTCGATATGCCTAAGTGACACCGCGCGCGGAGAAGGCGGCTTTGCTTCGTTTGCCGTAGCCGGACGCGCGTCGTGCGCCTCGGCACTGCTCGTCGCAGCGGTACGTGTGGCTGGTGGCCGATGTTGTCGAATAAAATTCGAAAAATACAATTCGAAAACCGAATTGAAGCCATCAGTTGTCGTTCTAATGTCATTTCTATGCTCTTCGCACACTTTCCGTATCGGTTGGCATGAAATTTCTCCAAAAAAGCAAAGGTTGTTACACGAACAGGATTCAAGTGTCACACGTTGGGAGGAGCGTCGCCGGCCTTCGTCTGCCGTCGCCGGACGCGCGCCTCGGAAGCTCAGTGCGTAACCTGCGAGGAGGAGGAGCAGGAGTCCGTCGTCGTCGTCGTCGTCGAATCGTTTCGATGCCTCCTAAGTGATGCGTCGAAGGTGCCTGCTGCCTTCGTCTGCCGTAACCGGACGCGCGCTTGCGCCTGCCTGCCTGCCTGCCTCGCAATCGTACGAGTGCGTAACGGCGCGAGTCCGTCGAATCGTTTCGATATGCCTAAGTGACACCGCGCGCGGAGAAGGCGGCTTTGCTTCGTTTGCCGTAGCCGGACGCGCGTCGTGCGCCTCGGCACTGCTCGTCGCAGCGGTACGTGTGGCTGGTGGCCGATGTTGTCGAATAAAATTCGAAAAATACAATTCGAAAACCGAAGTGAAGCCATCAGTTGTCGTTCTAATGTCATTTCTATGCTCTTCGCACACTTTCCGTATCGGTTGGCATGAAATTTCTCCAGAAAAGCAAAGGTTGTTACACGAACAGGATTCAAGTGTCACACGTTGGGAGGAGCGTCGCCGGCCTTCGTCTGCCGTCGCCGGACGCGCGCCTCGGAAGCTCAGTGCGTAACCTGCGAGGAGGAGGAGCAGGAGTCCGTCGTCGTCGTCGTCGAATCGTTTCGATGCCTCCTAAGTGATGCGTCGAAGGTGCCTGCTGCCTTCGTCTGCCGTAACCGGACGCGCGCTTGCGCCTGCCTGCCTGCCTGCCTGTCTGCCTGCCTGCCTGCCTCGCAATCGTACGAGTGCGTAACGGCGCGAGTCCGTCGAATCGTTTCGATATGCCTAAGTGACACCGCGCGCGGAGAAGGCGGCTTTGCTTCGTTTGCCGTAGCCGGACGCGCGTCGTGCGCCTCGGCACTGCTTGTCGCAGCGGTACGTGTGGCTGGTGGCCGATGTTGTCGAATAAAATTCGAAAAATACAATTCGAAAACCGAATTGAAGCCATCAGTTGTCGTTCTAATGTCATTTCTATGCTCTTCGCACACTTTCCGTATCGGTTGGCATGAAATTTCTCCAAAAAAGCAAAGGTTGTTACACGAACAGGATTCAAGTGTCACACGTTGGGAGGAGCGTCGCCGGCCTTCGTCTGCCGTCGCCGGACGCGCGCCTCGGAAGCTCAGTGCGTAACCTGCGAGGAGGAGGAGCAGGAGTCCGTCGTCGTCGTCGTCGTCGTCGTCGAATCGTTTCGATGCCTCCTAAGTGATGCGTCGAAGGTGCCTGCTGCCTTCGTCTGCCGTAACCGGACGCGCGCTTGCGCCTGCCTGCCTGCCTGCCTGCCTGCCTGCCTCGCAATCGTACGAGTGCGTAACGGCGCGAGTCCGTCGAATCGTTTCGATATGCCTAAGTGACACCGCGCGCGGAGAAGGCGGCTTTGCTTCGTTTGCCGTAGCCGGACGCGCGTCGTGCGCCTCGGCACTGCTCGTCGCAGCGGTACGTGTGGCTGGTGGCCGATGTTGTCGAATAAAATTCGAAAAATACAATTCGAAAACCGAATTGAAGCCATCAGTTGTCGTTCTAATGTCATTTCTATGCTCTTCGCACACTTTCCGTATCGGTTGGCATGAAATTTCTCCAAAAAAGCAAAGGTTGTTACACGAACAGGATTCAAGTGTCACACGTTGGGAGGAGCGTCGCCGGCCTTCGTCTGCCGTCGCCGGACGCGCGCCTCGGAAGCTCAGTGCGTAACCTGCGAGGAGGAGGAGCAGGAGTCCGTCGTCGTCGTCGTCGAATCGTTTCGATGCCTCCTAAGTGATGCGTCGAAGGTGCCTGCTGCCTTCGTCTGCCGTAACCGGACGCGCGCTTGCGCCTGCCTGCCTGCCTGCCTGCCTGCCTGCCTCGCAATCGTACGAGTGCGTAACGGCGCGAGTCCGTCGAATCGTTTCGATATGCCTAAGTGACACCGCGCGCGGAGAAGGCGGCTTTGCTTCGTTTGCCGTAGCCGGACGCGCGTCGTGCGCCTCGGCACTGCTCGTCGCAGCGGTACGTGTGGCTGGTGGCCGATGTTGTCGAATAAAATTCGAAAAATACAATTCGAAAACCGAATTGAAGCCATCAGTTGTCGTTCTAATGTCATTTCTATGCTCTTCGCACACTTTCCGTATCGGTTGGCATGAAATTTCTCCAAAAAAGCAAAGGTTGTTACACGAACAGGATTCAAGTGTCACACGTTGGGAGGAGCGTCGCCGGCCTTCGTCTGCCGTCGCCGGACGCGCGCCTCGGAAGCTCAGTGCGTAACCTGCGAGGAGGAGGAGCAGGAGTCCGTCGTCGTCGTCGTCGTCGTCGAATCGTTTCGATGCCTCCTAAGTGATGCGTCGAAGGTGCCTGCTGCCTTCGTCTGCCGTAACCGGACGCGCGCTTGCGCCTGCCTGCCTGCCTGCCTGCCTGCCTGCCTGCCTCGCAATCGTACGAGTGCGTAACGGCGCGAGTCCGTCGAATCGTTTCGATATGCCTAAGTGACACCGCGCGCGGAGAAGGCGGCTTTGCTTCGTTTGCCGTAGCCGGACGCGCGTCGTGCGCCTCGGCACTGCTCGTCGCAGCGGTACGTGTGGCTGGTGGCCGATGTTGTCGAATAAAATTCGAAAAATACAATTCGAAAACCGAATTGAAGCCATCAGTTGTCGTTCTAATGTCATTTCTATGCTCTTCGCACACTTTCCGTATCGGTTGGCATGAAATTTCTCCAAAAAAGCAAAGGTTGTTACACGAACAGGATTCAAGTGTCACACGTTGGGAGGAGCGTCGCCGGCCTTCGTCTGCCGTCGCCGGACGCGCGCCTCGGAAGCTCAGTGCGTAACCTGCGAGGAGGAGGAGAAGGAGTCCGTCGTCGTCGTCGTCGTCGTCGTCGAATCGTTTCGATGCCTCCTAAGTGATGCGTCGAAGGTGCCTGCTGCCTTCGTCTGCCGTAACCGGACGCGCGCTTGCGCCTGCCTGCCTGCCTGCCTGCCTGCCTGCCTGCCTCGCAATCGTACGAGTGCGTAACGGCGCGAGTCCGTCGAATCGTTTCGATATGCCTAAGTGACACCGCGCGCGGAGAAGGCGGCTTTGCTTCGTTTGCCGTAGCCGGACGCGCGTCGTGCGCCTCGGCACTGCTCGTCGCAGCGGTACGTGTGGCTGGTGGCCGATGTTGTCGAATAAAATTCGAAAAATACAATTCGAAAACCGAATTGAAGCCATCAGTTGTCGTTCTAATGTCATTTCTATGCTCTTCGCACACTTTCCGTATCGGTTGGCATGAAATTTCTCCAAAAAAGCAAAGGTTGTTACACGAACAGGATTCAAGTGTCACACGTTGGGAGGAGCGTCGCCGGCCTTCGTCTGCCGTCGCCGGACGCGCGCCTCGGAAGCTCAGTGCGTAACCTGCGAGGAGGAGGAGCAGGAGTCCGTCGTCGTCGTCGTCGTCGTCGAATCGTTTCGATGCCTCCTAAGTGATGCGTCGAAGGTGCCTGCTGCCTTCGTCTGCCGTAACCGGACGCGCGCTTGCGCCTGCCTGCCTGCCTGCCTGCCTCGCAATCGTACGAGTGCGTAACGGCGCGAGTCCGTCGAATCGTTTCGATATGCCTAAGTGACACCGCGCGCGGAGAAGGCGGCTTTGCTTCGTTTGCCGTAGCCGGACGCGCGTCGTGCACCTCGGCACTGCTCGTCGCAGCGGTACGTGTGGCTGGTGGCCGATGTTGTCGAATAAAATTCGAAAAATACAATTCGAAAACCGAATTGAAGCCATCAGTTGTCGTTCTAATGTCATTTCTATGCTCTTCGCACACTTTCCGTATCGGTTGGCATGAAATTTCTCCAAAAAAGCAAAGGTTGTTACACGAACAGGATTCAAGTGTCACACGTTGGGAGGAGCGTCGCCGGCCTTCGTCTGCCGTCGCCGGACGCGCGCCTCGGAAGCTCAGTGCGTAACCTGCGAGGAGGAGGAGCAGGAGTCCGTCGTCGTCGTCGTCGTCGTCGTCGTCGTCGAATCGTTTCGATGCCTCCTAAGTGATGCGTCGAAGGTGCCTGCTGCCTTCGTCTGCCGTAACCGGACGCGCGCTTGCGCCTGCCTGCCTGCCTCGCAATCGTACGAGTGCGTAACGGCGCGAGTCCGTCGAATCGTTTCGATATGCCTAAGTGACACCGCGCGCGGAGAAGGCGGCTTTGCTTCGTTTGCCGTAGCCGGACGCGCGTCGTGCACCTCGGCACTGCTCGTCGCAGCGGTACGTGTGGCTGGTGGCCGATGTTGTCGAATAAAATTCGAAAAATACAATTCGAAAACCGAATTGAAGCCATCAGTTGTCGTTCTAATGTCATTTCTATGCTCTTCGCACACTTTCCGTATCGGTTGGCATGAAATTTCTCCAAAAAAGCAAAGGTTGTTACACGAACAGGATTCAAGTGTCACACGTTGGGAGGAGCGTCGCCGGCCTTCGTCTGCCGTCGCCGGACGCGCGCCTCGGAAGCTCAGTGCGTAACCTGCGAGGAGGAGGAGCAGGAGTCCGTCGTCGTCGTCGTCGTCGTCGTCGTCGTCGAATCGTTTCGATGCCTCCTAAGTGATGCGTCGAAGGTGCCTGCTGCCTTCGTCTGCCGTAACCGGACGCGCGCTTGCGCCTGCCTGCCTGCCTGCCTGCCTGCCTGCCTCGCAATCGTACGAGTGCGTAACGGCGCGAGTCCGTCGAATCGTTTCGATATGCCTAAGTGACACCGCGCGCGGAGAAGGCGGCTTTGCTTCGTTTGCCGTAGCCGGACGCGCGTCGTGCGCCTCGGCACTGCTCGTCGCAGCGGTACGTGTGGCTGGTGGCCGATGTTGTCGAATAAAATTCGAAAAATACAATTCGAAAAACGAATTGAAGCCATCAGTTGTCGTTCTAATGTCATTTCTATGCTCTTCGCACACTTTCCGTATCGGTTGGCATGAAATTTCTCCAAAAAAGCAAAGGTTGTTACACGAACAGGATTCAAGTGTCACACGTTGGGAGGAGCGTCGCCGGCCTTCGTCTGCCGTCGCCGGACGCGCGCCTCGGAAGCTCAGTGCGTAACCTGCGAGGAGGAGGAGCAGGAGTCCGTCGTCGTCGTCGTCGTCGTCGTCGTCGTCGAATCGTTTCGATGCCTCCTAAGTGATGCGTCGAAGGTGCCTGCTGCCTTCGTCTGCCGTAACCGGACGCGCGCTTGCGCCTGCCTGCCTGCCTGCCTGCCTGCCTGCCTCGCAATCGTACGAGTGCGTAACGGCGCGAGTCCGTCGAATCGTTTCGATATGCCTAAGTGACACCGCGCGCGGAGAAGGCGGCTTTGCTTCGTTTGCCGTAGCCGGACGCTCGTCGTGCGCCTCGGCACTGCTCGTCGCAGCGGTACGTGTGGCTGGTGGCCGATGTTGTCGAATAAAATTCGAAAAATACAATTCGAAAACCGAATTGAAGCCATCAGTTGTCGTTCTAATGTCATTTCTATGCTCTTCGCACACTTTCCGTATCGGTTGGCATGAAATTTCTCCAAAAAAGCAAAGGTTGTTACACGAACAGGATTCAAGTGTCACACGTTGGGAGGAGCGTCGCCGGCCTTCGTCTGCCGTCGCCGGACGCGCGCCTCGGAAGCTCAGTGCGTAACCTGCGAGGAGGAGGAGCAGGAGTCCGTCGTCGTCGTCGTCGTCGTCGTCGTCGTCGAATCGTTTCGATGCCTCCTAAGTGATGCGTCGAAGGTGCCTGCTGCCTTCGTCTGCCGTAACCGGACGCGCGCTTGCGCCTGCCTGCCTGCCTGCCTGCCTGCCTCGCAATCGTACGAGTGCGTAACGGCGCGAGTCCGTCGAATCGTTTCGATATGCCTAAGTGACACCGCGCGCGGAGAAGGCGGCTTTGCTTCGTTTGCCGTAGCCGGACGCGCGTCGTGCGCCTCGGCACTGCTCGTCGCAGCGGTACGTGTGGCTGGTGGCCGATGTTGTCGAATAAAATTCGAAAAATACAATTCGAAAACCGAATTGAAGCCATCAGTTGTCGTTCTAATGTCATTTCTATGCTCTTCGCACACTTTCCGTATCGGTTGGCATGAAATTTCTCCAAAAAAGCAAAGGTTGTTACACGAACAGGATTCAAGTGTCACACGTTGGGAGGAGCGTCGCCGGCCTTCGTCTGCCGTCGCCGGACGCGCGCCTCGGAAGCTCAGTGCGTAACCTGCGAGGAGGAGGAGCAGGAGTCCGTCGTCGTCGTCGTCGTCGTCGTCGAATCGTTTCGATGCCTCCTAAGTGATGCGTCGAAGGTGCCTGCTGCCTTCGTCTGCCGTAACCGGACGCGCGCTTGCGCCTGCCTGCCTGCCTGCCTGCCTGCCTGCCTGCCTGCCTCGCAATCGTACGAGTGCGTAACGGCGCGAGTCCGTCGAATCGTTTCGATATGCCTAAGTGACACCGCGCGCGGAGAAGGCGGCTTTGCTTCGTTTGCCGTAGCCGGACGCGCGTCGTGCGCCTCGGCACTGCTCGTCGCAGCGGTACGTGTGGCTGGTGGCCGATGTTGTCGAATAAAATTCGAAAAATACAATTCGAAAACCGAATTGAAGCCATCAGTTGTCGTTCTAATGTCATTTCTATGCTCTTCGCACACTTTCCGTATCGGTTGGCATGAAATTTCTCCAAAAAAGCAAAGGTTGTTACACGAACAGGATTCAAGTGTCACACGTTGGGAGGAGCGTCGCCGGCCTTCGTCTGCCGTCGCCGGACGCGCGCCTCGGAAGCTCAGTGCGTAACCTGCGAGGAGGAGGAGCAGGAGTCCGTCGTCGTCGTCGTCGTCGTCGAATCGTTTCGATGCCTCCTAAGTGATGCGTCGAAGGTGCCTGCTGCCTTCGTCTGCCGTAACCGGACGCGCGCTTGCGCCTGCCTGCCTGCCTGCCTGCCTGCCTCGCAATCGTACGAGTGCGTAACGGCGCGAGTCCGTCGAATCGTTTCGATATGCCTAAGTGACACCGCGCGCGGAGAAGGCGGCTTTGCTTCGTTTGCCGTAGCCGGACGCGCGTCGTGCGCCTCGGCACTGCTCGTCGCAGCGGTACGTGTGGCTGGTGGCCGATGTTGTCGAATAAAATTCGAAAAATACAATTCGAAAACCGAATTGAAGCCATCAGTTGTCGTTCTAATGTCATTTCTATGCTCTTCGCACACTTTCCGTATCGGTTGGCATGAAATTTCTCCAAAAAAGCAAAGGTTGTTACACGAACAGGATTCAAGTGTCACACGTTGGGAGGAGCGTCGCCGGCCTTCGTCTGCCGTCGCCGGACGCGCGCCTCGGAAGCTCAGTGCGTAACCTGCGAGGAGGAGGAGCAGGAGTCCGTCGTCGTCGTCGTCGTCGTCGTCGTCGTCGAATCGTTTCGATGCCTCCTAAGTGATGCGTCGAAGGTGCCTGCTGCCTTCGTCTGCCGTAACCGGACGCGCGCTTGCGCCTGCCTGCCTGCCTGCCTGCCTGCCTCGCAATCGTACGAGTGCGTAACGGCGCGAGTCCGTCGAATCGTTTCGATATGCCTAAGTGACACCGCGCGCGGAGAAGGCGGCTTTGCTTCGTTTGCCGTAGCCGGACGCGCGTCGTGCGCCTCGGCACTGCTCGTCGCAGCGGTACGTGTGGCTGGTGGCCGATGTTGTCGAATAAAATTCGAAAAATACAATTCGAAAACCGAATTGAAGCCATCAGTTGTCGTTCTAATGTCATTTCTATGCTCTTCGCACACTTTCCGTATCGGTTGGCATGAAATTTCTCCAAAAAAGCAAAGGTTGTTACACGAACAGGATTCAAGTGTCACACGTTGGGAGGAGCGTCGCCGGCCTTCGTCTGCCGTCGCCGGACGCGCGCCTCGGAAGCTCAGTGCGTAACCTGCGAGGAGGAGGAGCAGGAGTCCGTCGTCGTCGTCGTCGTCGTCGTCGAATCGTTTCGATGCCTCCTAAGTGATGCGTCGAAGGTGCCTGCTGCCTTCGTCTGCCGTAACCGGATGCGCGCTTGCGCCTGCCTGCCTGCCTGCCTGCCTGCCTCGCAATCGTACGAGTGCGTAACGGCGCGAGTCCGTCGAATCGTTTCGATATGCCTAAGTGACACCGCGCGCGGAGAAGGCGGCTTTGCTTCGTTTGCCGTAGCCGGACGCGCGTCGTGCGCCTCGGCACTGCTCGTCGCAGCGGTACGTGTGGCTGGTGGCCGATGTTGTCGAATAAAATTCGAAAAATACAATTCGAAAACCGAATTGAAGCCATCAGTTGTCGTTCTAATGTCATTTCTATGCTCTTCGCACACTTTCCGTATCGGTTGGCATGAAATTTCTCCAAAAAAGCAAAGGTTGTTACACGAACAGGATTCAAGTGTCACACGTTGGGAGGAGCGTCGCCGGCCTTCGTCTGCCGTCGCCGGACGCGCGCCTCGGAAGCTCAGTGCGTAACCTGCGAGGAGGAGGAGCAGGAGTCCGTCGTCGTCGTCGTCGTCGTCGAATCGTTTCGATGCCTCCTAAGTGATGCGTCGAAGGTGCCTGCTGCCTTCGTCTGCCGTAACCGGACGCGCGCTTGCGCCTGCCTGCCTGCCTGCCTGCCTGCCTCGCAATCGTACGAGTGCGTAACGGCGCGAGTCCGTCGAATCGTTTCGATATGCCTAAGTGACACCGCGCGCGGAGAAGGCGGCTTTGCTTCGTTTGCCGTAGCCGGACGCGCGTCGTGCGCCTCGGCACTGCTCGTCGCAGCGGTACGTGTGGCTGGTGGCCGATGTTGTCGAATAAAATTCGAAAAATACAATTCGAAAACCGAATTGAAGCCATCAGTTGTCGTTCTAATGTCATTTCTATGCTCTTCGCACACTTTCCGTATCGGTTGGCATGAAATTTCTCCAAAAAAGCAAAGGTTGTTACACGAACAGGATTCAAGTGTCACACGTTGGGAGGAGCGTCGCCGGCCTTCGTCTGCCGTCGCCGGACGCGCGCCTCGGAAGCTCAGTGCGTAACCTGCGAGGAGGAGGAGCAGGAGTCCGTCGTCGTCGTCGTCGTCGTCGTCGAATCGTTTCGATGCCTCCTAAGTGATGCGTCGAAGGTGCCTGCTGCCTTCGTCTGCCGTAACCGGACGCGCGCTTGCGCCTGCCTGCCTGCCTGCCTGCCTGCCTGCCTGCCTCGCAATCGTACGAGTGCGTAACGGCGCGAGTCCGTCGAATCGTTTCGATATGCCTAAGTGACACCGCGCGCGGAGAAGGCGGCTTTGCTTCGTTTGCCGTAGCCGGACGCGCGTCGTGCGCCTCGGCACTGCTCGTCGCAGCGGTACGTGTGGCTGGTGGCCGATGTTGTCGAATAAAATTCGAAAAATACAATTCGAAAAACGAATTGAAGCCATCAGTTGTCGTTCTAATGTCATTTCTATGCTCTTCGCACACTTTCCGTATCGGTTGGCATGAAATTTCTCCAAAAAAGCAAAGGTTGTTACACGAACAGGATTCAAGTGTCACACGTTGGGAGGAGCGTCGCCGGCCTTCGTCTGCCGTCGCCGGACGCGCGCCTCGGAAGCTCAGTGCGTAACCTGCGAGTAGGAGGAGCAGGAGTCCGTCGTCGTCGTCGTCGTCGTCGTCGAATCGTTTCGATGCCTCCTAAGTGATGCGTCGAAGGTGCCTGCTGCCTTCGTCTGCCGTAACCGGACGCGCGCTTGCGCCTGCCTGCCTGCCTGCCTGCCTGCCTGCCTCGCAATCGTACGAGTGCGTAACGGCGCGAGTCCGTCGAATCGTTTCGATATGCCTAAGTGACACCGCGCGCGGAGAAGGCGGCTTTGCTTCGTTTGCCGTAGCCGGACGCGCGTCGTGCGCCTCGGCACTGCTCGTCGCAGCGGTACGTGTGGCTGGTGGCCGATGTTGTCGAATAAAATTCGAAAAATACAATTCGAAAACCGAATTGAAGCCATCAGTTGTCGTTCTAATGTCATTTCTATGCTCTTCGCACACTTTCCGTATCGGTTGGCATGAAATTTCTCCAAAAAAGCAAAGGTTGTTACACGAACAGGATTCAAGTGTCACACGTTGGGAGGAGCGTCGCCGGCCTTCGTCTGCCGTCGCCGGACGCGCGCCTCGGAAGCTCAGTGCGTAACCTGCGAGGAGGAGGAGCAGGAGTCCGTCGTCGTCGTCGTCGTCGTCGTCGAATCGTTTCGATGCCTCCTAAGTGATGCGTCGAAGGTGCCTGCTGCCTTCGTCTGCCGTAACCGGACGCGCGCTTGCGCCTGCCTGCCTGCCTGCCTGCCTGCCTGCCTCGCAATCGTACGAGTGCGTAACGGCGCGAGTCCGTCGAATCGTTTCGATATGCCTAAGTGACACCGCGCGCGGAGAAGGCGGCTTTGCTTCGTTTGCCGTAGCCGGACGCGCGTCGTGCGCCTCGGCACTGCTCGTCGCAGCGGTACGTGTGGCTGGTGGCCGATGTTGTCGAATAAAATTCGAAAAATACAATTCGAAAACCGAATTGAAGCCATCAGTTGTCGTTCTAATGTCATTTCTATGCTCTTCGCACACTTTCCGTATCGGTTGGCATGAAATTTCTCCAAAAAAGCAAAGGTTGTTACACGAACAGGATTCAAGTGTCACACGTTGGGAGGAGCGTCGCCGGCCTTCGTCTGCCGTCGCCGGACGCGCGCCTCGGAAGCTCAGTGCGTAACCTGCGAGTAGGAGGAGCAGGAGTCCGTCGTCGTCGTCGTCGTCGTCGTCGAATCGTTTCGATGCCTCCTAAGTGATGCGTCGAAGGTGCCTGCTGCCTTCGTCTGCCGTAACCGGACGCGCGCTTGCGCCTGCCTGCCTGCCTGCCTGCCTGCCTGCCTGCCTCGCAATCGTACGAGTGCGTAACGGCGCGAGTCCGTCGAATCGTTTCGATATGCCTAAGTGACACCGCGCGCGGAGAAGGCGGCTTTGCTTCGTTTGCCGTAGCCGGACGCGCGTCGTGCGCCTCGGCACTGCTCGTCGCAGCGGTACGTGTGGCTGGTGGCCGATGTTGTCGAATAAAATTCGAAAAATACAATTCGAAAACCGAATTGAAGCCATCAGTTGTCGTTCTAATGTCATTTCTATGCTCTTCGCACACTTTCCGTATCGGTTGGCATGAAATTTCTCCAAAAAAGCAAAGGTTGTTACACGAACAGGATTCAAGTGTCACACGTTGGGAGGAGCGTCGCCGGCCTTCGTCTGCCGTCGCCGGACGCGCGCCTCGGAAGCTCAGTGCGTAACCTGCGAGGAGGAGGAGCAGGAGTCCGTCGTCGTCGTCGTCGTCGTCGTCGAATCGTTTCGATGCCTCCTAAGTGATGCGTCGAAGGTGCCTGCTGCCTTCGTCTGCCGTAACCGGACGCGCGCTTGCGCCTGCCTGCCTGCCTGCCTGCCTGCCTGCCTCGCAATCGTACGAGTGCGTAACGGCGCGAGTCCGTCGAATCGTTTCGATATGCCTAAGTGACACCGCGCGCGGAGAAGGCGGCTTTGCTTCGTTTGCCGTAGCCGGACGCGCGTCGTGCGCCTCGGCACTGCTCGTCGCAGCGGTACGTGTGGCTGGTGGCCGATGTTGTCGAATAAAATTCGAAAAATACAATTCGAAAACCGAATTGAAGCCATCAGTTGTCGTTCTAATGTCATTTCTATGCTCTTCGCACACTTTCCGTATCGGTTGGCATGAAATTTCTCCAAAAAAGCAAAGGTTGTTACACGAACAGGATTCAAGTGTCACACGTTGGGAGGAGCGTCGCCGGCCTTCGTCTGCCGTCGCCGGACGCGCGCCTCGGAAGCTCAGTGCGTAACCTGCGAGGAGGAGGAGCAGGAGTCCGTCGTCGTCGTCGTCGTCGAATCGTTTCGATGCCTCCTAAGTGATGCGTCGAAGGTGCCTGCTGCCTTCGTCTGCCGTAACCGGACGCGCGCTTGCGCCTGCCTGCCTGCCTGCCTCGCAATCGTACGAGTGCGTAACGGCGCGAGTCCGTCGAATCGTTTCGATATGCCTAAGTGACACCGCGCGCGGAGAAGGCGGCTTTGCTTCGTTTGCCGTAGCCGGACGCGCGTCGTGCGCCTCGGCACTGCTCGTCGCAGCGGTACGTGTGGCTGGTGGCCGATGTTGTCGAATAAAATTCGAAAAATACAATTCGAAAACCGAATTGAAGCCATCAGTTGTCGTTCTAATGTCATTTCTATGCTCTTCGCACACTTTCCGTATCGGTTGGCATGAAATTTCTCCAAAAAAGCAAAGGTTGTTACACGAACAGGATTCAAGTGTCACACGTTGGGAGGAGCGTCGCCGGCCTTCGTCTGCCGTCGCCGGACGCGCGCCTCGGAAGCTCAGTGCGTAACCTGCGAGGAGGAGGAGCAGGAGTCCGTCGTCGTCGTCGTCGAATCGTTTCGATGCCTCCTAAGTGATGCGTCGAAGGTGCCTGCTGCCTTCGTCTGCCGTAACCGGACGCGCGCTTGCGCCTGCCTGCCTGCCTGCCTGTCTGCCTGCCTGCCTGCCTCGCAATCGTACGAGTGCGTAACGGCGCGAGTCCGTCGAATCGTTTCGATATGCCTAAGTGACACCGCGCGCGGAGAAGGCGGCTTTGCTTCGTTTGCCGTAGCCGGACGCGCGTCGTGCGCCTCGGCACTGCTTGTCGCAGCGGTACGTGTGGCTGGTGGCCGATGTTGTCGAATAAAATTCGAAAAATACAATTCGAAAACCGAATTGAAGCCATCAGTTGTCGTTCTAATGTCATTTCTATGCTCTTCGCACACTTTCCGTATCGGTTGGCATGAAATTTCTCCAAAAAAGCAAAGGTTGTTACACGAACAGGATTCAAGTGTCACACGTTGGGAGGAGCGTCGCCGGCCTTCGTCTGCCGTCGCCGGACGCGCGCCTCGGAAGCTCAGTGCGTAACCTGCGAGGAGGAGGAGCAGGAGTCCGTCGTCGTCGTCGTCGTCGTCGTCGAATCGTTTCGATGCCTCCTAAGTGATGCGTCGAAGGTGCCTGCTGCCTTCGTCTGCCGTAACCGGACGCGCGCTTGCGCCTGCCTGCCTGCCTGCCTGCCTGCCTGCCTCGCAATCGTACGAGTGCGTAACGGCGCGAGTCCGTCGAATCGTTTCGATATGCCTAAGTGACACCGCGCGCGGAGAAGGCGGCTTTGCTTCGTTTGCCGTAGCCGGACGCGCGTCGTGCGCCTCGGCACTGCTCGTCGCAGCGGTACGTGTGGCTGGTGGCCGATGTTGTCGAATAAAATTCGAAAAATACAATTCGAAAACCGAATTGAAGCCATCAGTTGTCGTTCTAATGTCATTTCTATGCTCTTCGCACACTTTCCGTATCGGTTGGCATGAAATTTCTCCAAAAAAGCAAAGGTTGTTACACGAACAGGATTCAAGTGTCACACGTTGGGAGGAGCGTCGCCGGCCTTCGTCTGCCGTCGCCGGACGCGCGCCTCGGAAGCTCAGTGCGTAACCTGCGAGGAGGAGGAGCAGGAGTCCGTCGTCGTCGTCGTCGTCGTCGAATCGTTTCGATGCCTCCTAAGTGATGCGTCGAAGGTGCCTGCTGCCTTCGTCTGCCGTAACCGGACGCGCGCTTGCGCCTGCCTGCCTGCCTGCCTGCCTGCCTGCCTCGCAATCGTACGAGTGCGTAACGGCGCGAGTCCGTCGAATCGTTTCGATATGCCTAAGTGACACCGCGCGCGGAGAAGGCGGCTTTGCTTCGTTTGCCGTAGCCGGACGCGCGTCGTGCGCCTCGGCACTGCTCGTCGCAGCGGTACGTGTGGCTGGTGGCCGATGTTGTCGAATAAAATTCGAAAAATACAATTCGAAAACCGAATTGAAGCCATCAGTTGTCGTTCTAATGTCATTTCTATGCTCTTCGCACACTTTCCGTATCGGTTGGCATGAAATTTCTCCAAAAAAGCAAAGGTTGTTACACGAACAGGATTCAAGTGTCACACGTTGGGAGGAGCGTCGCCGGCCTTCGTCTGCCGTCGCCGGACGCGCGCCTCGGAAGCTCAGTGCGTAACCTGCGAGGAGGAGGAGAAGGAGTCCGTCGTCGTCGTCGTCGTCGTCGTCGAATCGTTTCGATGCCTCCTAAGTGATGCGTCGAAGGTGCCTGCTGCCTTCGTCTGCCGTAACCGGACGCGCGCTTGCGCCTGCCTGCCTGCCTGCCTGCCTGCCTGCCTGCCTGCCTGCCTGCCTGCCTCGCAATCGTACGAGTGCGTAACGGCGCGAGTCCGTCGAATCGTTTCGATATGCCTAAGTGACACCGCGCGCGGAGAAGGCGGCTTTGCTTCGTTTGCCGTAGCCGGACGCGCGTCGTGCGCCTCGGCACTGCTCGTCGCAGCGGTACGTGTGGCTGGTGGCCGATGTTGTCGAATAAAATTCGAAAAATACAATTCGAAAACCGAATTGAAGCCATCAGTTGTCGTTCTAATGTCATTTCTATGCTCTTCGCACACTTTCCGTATCGGTTGGCATGAAATTTCTCCAAAAAAGCAAAGGTTGTTACACGAACAGGATTCAAGAGTCACACGTTGGGAGGAGCGTCGCCGGCCTTCGTCTGCCGTCGCCGGACGCGCGCCTCGGAAGCTCAGTGCGTAACCTGCGAGGAGGAGGAGCAGGAGTCCGTCGTCGTCGTCGTCGTCGTCGAATCGTTTCGATGCCTCCTAAGTGATGCGTCGAAGGTGCCTGCTGCCTTCGTCTGCCGTAACCGGACGCGCGCTTGCGCCTGCCTGCCTGCCTGCCTGCCTCGCAATCGTACGAGTGCGTAACGGCGCGAGTCCGTCGAATCGTTTCGATATGCCTAAGTGACACCGCGCGCGGAGAAGGCGGCTTTGCTTCGTTTGCCGTAGCCGGACGCGCGTCGTGCACCTCGGCACTGCTCGTCGCAGCGGTACGTGTGGCTGGTGGCCGATGTTGTCGAATAAAATTCGAAAAATACAATTCGAAAACCGAATTGAAGCCATCAGTTGTCGTTCTAATGTCATTTCTATGCTCTTCGCACACTTTCCGTATCGGTTGGCATGAAATTTCTCCAAAAAAGCAAAGGTTGTTACACGAACAGGATTCAAGTGTCACACGTTGGGAGAAGCGTCGCCGGCCTTCGTCTGCCGTCGCCGGACGCGCGCCTCGGAAGCTCAGTGCGTAACCTGCGAGGAGGAGGAGCAGGAGTCCGTCGTCGTCGTCGTCGAATCGTTTCGATGCCTCCTAAGTGATGCGTCGAAGGTGCCTGCTGCCTTCGTCTGCCGTAACCGGACGCGCGCTTGCGCCTGCCTGCCTGCCTGCCTGCCTGCCTCGCAATCGTACGAGTGCGTAACGGCGCGAGTCCGTCGAATCGTTTCGATATGCCTAAGTGACACCGCGCGCGAAGAAGGCGGCTTTGCTTCGTTTGCCGTAGCCGGCCGCGCGTCGTGCGCCTCGGCACTGCTCGTCGCAGCGGTACGTGTGGCTGGTGGCCGATGTTGTCGAATAAAATTCGAAAAATACAATTCGAAAACCGAATTGGAGCCATCAGTTGTCGTTCTAATGTCATTTCTATGCTCTTCGCACACTTTCCGTATCGGTTGGCATGAAATTTCTCAAAAAAAGCAAAGGTTGTTACACGAACAGGATTCAAGTGTCACACGTTGGGAGGAGCGTCGCCGGCCTTCGTCTGCCGTCGCCGGACGCGCGCCTCGGAAGCTCAGTGCGTAACCTGCGAGGAGGAGGAGCAGGAGTCCGTCGTCGTCGTCGTCGAATCGTTTCGATGCCTCCTAAGTGATGCGTCGAAGGTGCCTGCTGCCTTCGTCTGCCGTAACCGGACGCGCGCTTGCGCCTGCCTGCCTGCCTCGCAATCGTACGAGTGCGTAACGGCGCGAGTCCGTCGAATCGTTTCGATATGCCTAAGTGACACCGAGCGCAAAGAAGGCGGCTTTGCTTCGTTTGCCGTAGCCGGACGCGCGTCGTGCGCCTCGGCACTGCTCGTCGCAGCGGTACGTGTGGCTGGTGGCCGATGTTGTCGAATAAAATTCGAAAAATACAATTCGAAAACCGAATTGAAGCCATCAGTTGTCGTTCTAATGTCATTTCTATGCTCTTCGCACACTTTCCGTATCGGTTGGCATGAAATTTCTCAAAAAAAGCAAAGGTTGTTACACGAACAGGATTCAAGTGTCACACGTTGGGAGGAGCGTCGCCGGCCTTCGTCTGCCGTCGCCGGACGCGCGCCTCGGAAGCTCAGTGCGTAACCTGCGAGGAGGAGGAGCAGGAGTCCGTCGTCGTCGTCGTCGTCGTCGAATCGTTTCGATGCCTCCTAAGTGATGCGTCGAAGGTGCCTGCTGCCTTCGTCTGCCGTAACCGGACGCGCGCTTGCGCCTGCCTGCCTGCCTGCCTGCCTGCCTGCCTGCCTCGCAATCGTACGAGTGCGTAACGGCGCGAGTCCGTCGAATCGTTTCGATATGCCTAAGTGACACCGCGCGCGGAGAAGGCGGCTTTGCTTCGTTTGCCGTAGCCGGACGCGCGTCGTGCGCCTCGGCACTGCTCGTCGCAGCGGTACGTGTGGCTGGTGGCCGATGTTGTCGAATAAAATTCGAAAAATACAATTCGAAAACCGAATTGAAGCCATCAGTTGTCGTTCTAATGTCATTTCTATGCTCTTCGCACACTTTCCGTATCGGTTGGCATGAAATTTCTCCAAAAAAGCAAAGGTTGTTACACGAACAGGATTCAAGTGTCACACGTTGGGAGGAGCGTCGCCGGCCTTCGTCTGCCGTCGCCGGACGCGCGCCTCGGAAGCTCAGTGCGTAACCTGCGAGGAGGAGGAGCAGGAGTCCGTCGTCGTCGTCGTCGTCGAATCGTTTCGATGCCTCCTAAGTGATGCGTCGAAGGTGCCTGCTGCCTTCGTCTGCCGTAACCGGACGCGCGCTTGCGCCTGCCTGCCTGCCTGCCTGCCTGCCTCGCAATCGTACGAGTGCGTAACGGCGCGAGTCCGTCGAATCGTTTCGATATGCCTAAGTGACACCGCGCGCGGAGAAGGCGGCTTTGCTTCGTTTGCCGTAGCCGGACGCGCGTCGTGCGCCTCGGCACTGCTCGTCGCAGCGGTACGTGTGGCTGGTGGCCGATGTTGTCGAATAAAATTCGAAAAATACAATTCGAAAACCGAATTGAAGCCATCAGTTGTCGTTCTAATGTCATTTCTATGCTCTTCGCACACTTTCCGTATCGGTTGGCATGAAATTTCTCCAAAAAAGCAAAGGTTGTTACACGAACAGGATTCAAGTGTCACACGTTGGGAGGAGCGTCGCCGGCCTTCGTCTGCCGTCGCCGGACGCGCGCCTCGGAAGCTCAGTGCGTAACCTGCGAGGAGGAGGAGCAGGAGTCCGTCGTCGTCGTCGTCGAATCGTTTCGATGCCTCCTAAGTGATGCGTCGAAGGTGCCTGCTGCCTTCGTCTGCCGTAACCGGACGCGCGCTTGCGCCTGCCTGCCTGCCTGCCTGCCTGCCTGCCTCGCAATCGTACGAGTGCGTAACGGCGCGAGTCCGTCGAATCGTTTCGATATGCCTAAGTGACACCGCGCGCGGAGAAGGCGGCTTTGCTTCGTTTGCCGTAGCCGGACGCGCGTCGTGCGCCTCGGCACTGCTCGTCGCAGCGGTACGTGTGGCTGGTGGCCGATGTTGTCGAATAAAATTCGAAAAATACAATTCGAAAACCGAATTGAAGCCATCAGTTGTCGTTCTAATGTCATTTCTATGCTCTTCGCACACTTTCCGTATCGGTTGGCATGAAATTTCTCCAAAAAAGCAAAGGTTGTTACACGAACAGGATTCAAGTGTCACACGTTGGGAGGAGCGTCGCCGGCCTTCGTCTGCCGTCGCCGGACGCGCGCCTCGGAAGCTCAGTGCGTAACCTGCGAGGAGGAGGAGCAGGAGTCCGTCGTCGTCGTCGTCGTCGTCGTCGAATCGTTTCGATGCCTCCTAAGTGATGCGTCGAAGGTGCCTGCTGCCTTCGTCTGCCGTAACCGGACGCGCGCTTGCGCCTGCCTGCCTGCCTGCCTGCCTGCCTGCCTGCCTGCCTCGCAATCGTACGAGTGCGTAACGGCGCGAGTCCGTCGAATCGTTTCGATATGCCTAAGTGACACCGCGCGCGGAGAAGGCGGCTTTGCTTCGTTTGCCGTAGCCGGACGCGCGTCGTGCGCCTCGGCACTGCTCGTCGCAGCGGTACGTGTGGCTGGTGGCCGATGTTGTCGAATAAAATTCGAAAAATACAATTCGAAAACCGAATTGAAGCCATCAGTTGTCGTTCTAATGTCATTTCTATGCTCTTCGCACACTTTCCGTATCGGTTGGCATGAAATTTCTCCAAAAAAGCAAAGGTTGTTACACGAACAGGATTCAAGTGTCACACGTTGGGATGAGCGTCGCCGGCCTTCGTCTGCCGTCGCCGGACGCGCGCCTCGGAAGCTCAGTGCGTAACCTGCGAGGAGGAGGAGCAGGAGTCCGTCGTCGTCGTCGTCGAATCGTTTCGATGCCTCCTAAGTGATGCGTCGAAGGTGCCTGCTGCCTTCGTCTGCCGTAACCGGACGCGCGCTTGCGCCTGCCTGCCTGCCTGCCTGCCTGCCTGCCTCGCAATCGTACGAGTGCGTAACGGCGCGAGTCCGTCGAATCGTTTCGATATGCCTAAGTGACACCGCGCGCGGAGAAGGCGGCTTTGCTTCGTTTGCCGTAGCCGGACGCGCGTCGTGCGCCTCGGCACTGCTCGTCGCAGCGGTACGTGTGGCTGGTGGCCGATGTTGTCGAATAAAATTCGAAAAATACAATTCGAAAACCGAATTGAAGCCATCAGTTGTCGTTCTAATGTCATTTCTATGCTCTTCGCACACTTTCCGTATCGGTTGGCATGAAATTTCTCCAAAAAAGCAAAGGTTGTTACACGAACAGGATTCAAGTGTCACACGTTGGGAGGAGCGTCGCCGGCCTTCGTCTGCCGTCGCCGGACGCGCGCCTCGGAAGCTCAGTGCGTAACCTGCGAGGAGGAGGAGCAGGAGTCCGTCGTCGTCGTCGTCGTCGTCGTCGAATCGTTTCGATGCCTCCTAAGTGATGCGTCGAAGGTGCCTGCTGCCTTCGTCTGCCGTAACCGGACGCGCGCTTGCGCCTGCCTGCCTGCCTGCCTGCCTCGCAATCGTACGAGTGCGTAACGGCGCGAGTCCGTCGAATCGTTTCGATATGCCTAAGTGACACCGCGCGCGGAGAAGGCGGCTTTGCTTCGTTTGCCGTAGCCGGACGCGCGTCGTGCGCCTCGGCACTGCTCGTCGCAGCGGTACGTGTGGCTGGTGGCCGATGTTGTCGAATAAAATTCGAAAAATACAATTCGAAAACCGAATTGAAGCCATCAGTTGTCGTTCTAATGTCATTTCTATGCTCTTCGCACACTTTCCGTATCGGTTGGCATGAAATTTCTCCAAAAAAGCAAAGGTTGTTACACGAACAGGATTCAAGTGTCACACGTTGGGAGGAGCGTCGCCGGCCTTCGTCTGCCGTCGCCGGACGCGCGCCTCGGAAGCTCAGTGCGTAACCTGCGAGTAGGAGGAGCAGGAGTCCGTCGTCGTCGTCGTCGTCGTCGTCGAATCGTTTCGATGCCTCCTAAGTGATGCGTCGAAGGTGCCTGCTGCCTTCGTCTGCCGTAACCGGACGCGCGCTTGCGCCTGCCTGCCTGCCTGCCTGCCTGCCTGCCTGCCTCGCAATCGTACGAGTGCGTAACGGCGCGAGTCCGTCGAATCGTTTCGATATGCCTAAGTGACACCGCGCGCGGAGAAGGCGGCTTTGCTTCGTTTGCCGTAGCCGGACGCGCGTCGTGCGCCTCGGCACTGCTCGTCGCAGCGGTACGTGTGGCTGGTGGCCGATGTTGTCGAATAAAATTCGAAAAATACAATTCGAAAACCGAATTGAAGCCATCAGTTGTCGTTCTAATGTCATTTCTATGCTCTTCGCACACTTTCCGTATCGGTTGGCATGAAATTTCTCCAAAAAAGCAAAGGTTGTTACACGAACAGGATTCAAGTGTCACACGTTGGGAGGAGCGTCGCCGGCCTTCGTCTGCCGTCGCCGGACGCGCGCCTCGGAAGCTCAGTGCGTAACCTGCGAGGAGGAGGAGCAGGAGTCCGTCGTCGTCGTCGTCGTCGTCGTCGAATCGTTTCGATGCCTCCTAAGTGATGCGTCGAAGGTGCCTGCTGCCTTCGTCTGCCGTAACCGGACGCGCGCTTGCGCCTGCCTGCCTGCCTGCCTGCCTGCCTGCCTCGCAATCGTACGAGTGCGTAACGGCGCGAGTCCGTCGAATCGTTTCGATATGCCTAAGTGACACCGCGCGCGGAGAAGGCGGCTTTGCTTCGTTTGCCGTAGCCGGACGCGCGTCGTGCGCCTCGGCACTGCTCGTCGCAGCGGTACGTGTGGCTGGTGGCCGATGTTGTCGAATAAAATTCGAAAAATACAATTCGAAAACCGAATTGAAGCCATCAGTTGTCGTTCTAATGTCATTTCTATGCTCTTCGCACACTTTCCGTATCGGTTGGCATGAAATTTCTCCAAAAAAGCAAAGGTTGTTACACGAACAGGATTCAAGTGTCACACGTTGGGAGGAGCGTCGCCGGCCTTCGTCTGCCGTCGCCGGACGCGCGCCTCGGAAGCTCAGTGCGTAACCTGCGAGGAGGAGGAGCAGGAGTCCGTCGTCGTCGTCGTCGTCGAATCGTTTCGATGCCTCCTAAGTGATGCGTCGAAGGTGCCTGCTGCCTTCGTCTGCCGTAACCGGACGCGCGCTTGCGCCTGCCTGCCTGCCTGCCTCGCAATCGTACGAGTGCGTAACGGCGCGAGTCCGTCGAATCGTTTCGATATGCCTAAGTGACACCGCGCGCGGAGAAGGCGGCTTTGCTTCGTTTGCCGTAGCCGGACGCGCGTCGTGCGCCTCGGCACTGCTCGTCGCAGCGGTACGTGTGGCTGGTGGCCGATGTTGTCGAATAAAATTCGAAAAATACAATTCGAAAACCGAAGTGAAGCCATCAGTTGTCGTTCTAATGTCATTTCTATGCTCTTCGCACACTTTCCGTATCGGTTGGCATGAAATTTCTCCAGAAAAGCAAAGGTTGTTACACGAACAGGATTCAAGTGTCACACGTTGGGAGGAGCGTCGCCGGCCTTCGTCTGCCGTCGCCGGACGCGCGCCTCGGAAGCTCAGTGCGTAACCTGCGAGGAGGAGGAGCAGGAGTCCGTCGTCGTCGTCGTCGAATCGTTTCGATGCCTCCTAAGTGATGCGTCGAAGGTGCCTGCTGCCTTCGTCTGCCGTAACCGGACGCGCGCTTGCGCCTGCCTGCCTGCCTGCCTGTCTGCCTGCCTGCCTGCCTCGCAATCGTACGAGTGCGTAACGGCGCGAGTCCGTCGAATCGTTTCGATATGCCTAAGTGACACCGCGCGCGGAGAAGGCGGCTTTGCTTCGTTTGCCGTAGCCGGACGCGCGTCGTGCGCCTCGGCACTGCTTGTCGCAGCGGTACGTGTGGCTGGTGGCCGATGTTGTCGAATAAAATTCGAAAAATACAATTCGAAAACCGAATTGAAGCCATCAGTTGTCGTTCTAATGTCATTTCTATGCTCTTCGCACACTTTCCGTATCGGTTGGCATGAAATTTCTCCAAAAAAGCAAAGGTTGTTACACGAACAGGATTCAAGTGTCACACGTTGGGAGGAGCGTCGCCGGCCTTCGTCTGCCGTCGCCGGACGCGCGCCTCGGAAGCTCAGTGCGTAACCTGCGAGGAGGAGGAGCAGGAGTCCGTCGTCGTCGTCGTCGTCGTCGTCGAATCGTTTCGATGCCTCCTAAGTGATGCGTCGAAGGTGCCTGCTGCCTTCGTCTGCCGTAACCGGACGCGCGCTTGCGCCTGCCTGCCTGCCTGCCTGCCTGCCTGCCTCGCAATCGTACGAGTGCGTAACGGCGCGAGTCCGTCGAATCGTTTCGATATGCCTAAGTGACACCGCGCGCGGAGAAGGCGGCTTTGCTTCGTTTGCCGTAGCCGGACGCGCGTCGTGCGCCTCGGCACTGCTCGTCGCAGCGGTACGTGTGGCTGGTGGCCGATGTTGTCGAATAAAATTCGAAAAATACAATTCGAAAACCGAATTGAAGCCATCAGTTGTCGTTCTAATGTCATTTCTATGCTCTTCGCACACTTTCCGTATCGGTTGGCATGAAATTTCTCCAAAAAAGCAAAGGTTGTTACACGAACAGGATTCAAGTGTCACACGTTGGGAGGAGCGTCGCCGGCCTTCGTCTGCCGTCGCCGGACGCGCGCCTCGGAAGCTCAGTGCGTAACCTGCGAGGAGGAGGAGCAGGAGTCCGTCGTCGTCGTCGTCGAATCGTTTCGATGCCTCCTAAGTGATGCGTCGAAGGTGCCTGCTGCCTTCGTCTGCCGTAACCGGACGCGCGCTTGCGCCTGCCTGCCTGCCTGCCTGCCTGCCTGCCTCGCAATCGTACGAGTGCGTAACGGCGCGAGTCCGTCGAATCGTTTCGATATGCCTAAGTGACACCGCGCGCGGAGAAGGCGGCTTTGCTTCGTTTGCCGTAGCCGGACGCGCGTCGTGCGCCTCGGCACTGCTCGTCGCAGCGGTACGTGTGGCTGGTGGCCGATGTTGTCGAATAAAATTCGAAAAATACAATTCGAAAACCGAATTGAAGCCATCAGTTGTCGTTCTAATGTCATTTCTATGCTCTTCGCACACTTTCCGTATCGGTTGGCATGAAATTTCTCCAAAAAAGCAAAGGTTGTTACACGAACAGGATTCAAGTGTCACACGTTGGGAGGAGCGTCGCCGGCCTTCGTCTGCCGTCGCCGGACGCGCGCCTCGGAAGCTCAGTGCGTAACCTGCGAGGAGGAGGAGCAGGAGTCCGTCGTCGTCGTCGTCGTCGTCGAATCGTTTCGATGCCTCCTAAGTGATGCGTCGAAGGTGCCTGCTGCCTTCGTCTGCCGTAACCGGACGCGCGCTTGCGCCTGCCTGCCTGCCTGCCTGCCTGCCTGCCTGCCTCGCAATCGTACGAGTGCGTAACGGCGCGAGTCCGTCGAATCGTTTCGATATGCCTAAGTGACACCGCGCGCGGAGAAGGCGGCTTTGCTTCGTTTGCCGTAGCCGGACGCGCGTCGTGCGCCTCGGCACTGCTCGTCGCAGCGGTACGTGTGGCTGGTGGCCGATGTTGTCGAATAAAATTCGAAAAATACAATTCGAAAACCGAATTGAAGCCATCAGTTGTCGTTCTAATGTCATTTCTATGCTCTTCGCACACTTTCCGTATCGGTTGGCATGAAATTTCTCCAAAAAAGCAAAGGTTGTTACACGAACAGGATTCAAGTGTCACACGTTGGGAGGAGCGTCGCCGGCCTTCGTCTGCCGTCGCCGGACGCGCGCCTCGGAAGCTCAGTGCGTAACCTGCGAGGAGGAGGAGAAGGAGTCCGTCGTCGTCGTCGTCGTCGTCGTCGAATCGTTTCGATGCCTCCTAAGTGATGCGTCGAAGGTGCCTGCTGCCTTCGTCTGCCGTAACCGGACGCGCGCTTGCGCCTGCCTGCCTGCCTGCCTGCCTGCCTGCCTGCCTCGCAATCGTACGAGTGCGTAACGGCGCGAGTCCGTCGAATCGTTTCGATATGCCTAAGTGACACCGCGCGCGGAGAAGGCGGCTTTGCTTCGTTTGCCGTAGCCGGACGCGCGTCGTGCACCTCGGCACTGCTCGTCGCAGCGGTACGTGTGGCTGGTGGCCGATGTTGTCGAATAAAATTCGAAAAATACAATTCGAAAACCGAATTGAAGCCATCAGTTGTCGTTCTAATGTCATTTCTATGCTCTTCGCACACTTTCCGTATCGGTTGGCATGAAATTTCTCCAAAAAAGCAAAGGTTGTTACACGAACAGGATTCAAGTGTCACACGTTGGGAGGAGCGTCGCCGGCCTTCGTCTGCCGTCGCCGGACGCGCGCCTCGGAAGCTCAGTGCGTAACCTGCGAGGAGGAGGAGCAGGAGTCCGTCGTCGTCGTCGTCGTCGTCGAATCGTTTCGATGCCTCCTAAGTGATGCGTCGAAGGTGCCTGCTGCCTTCGTCTGCCGTAACCGGACGCGCGCTTGCGCCTGCCTGCCTGCCTGCCTGCCTCGCAATCGTACGAGTGCGTAACGGCGCGAGTCCGTCGAATCGTTTCGATATGCCTAAGTGACACCGCGCGCGGAGAAGGCGGCTTTGCTTCGTTTGCCGTAGCCGGACGCGCGTCGTGCACCTCGGCACTGCTCGTCGCAGCGGTACGTGTGGCTGGTGGCCGATGTTGTCGAATAAAATTCGAAAAATACAATTCGAAAACCGAATTGAAGCCATCAGTTGTCGTTCTAATGTCATTTCTATGCTCTTCGCACACTTTCCGTATCGGTTGGCATGAAATTTCTCCAAAAAAGCAAAGGTTGTTACACGAACAGGATTCAAGTGTCACACGTTGGGAGGAGCGTCGCCGGCCTTCGTCTGCCGTCGCCGGACGCGCGCCTCGGAAGCTCAGTGCGTAACCTGCGAGGAGGAGGAGCAGGAGTCCGTCGTCGTCGTCGTCGTCGTCGTCGTCGTCGAATCGTTTCGATGCCTCCTAAGTGATGCGTCGAAGGTGCCTGCTGCCTTCGTCTGCCGTAACCGGACGCGCGCTTGCGCCTGCCTGCCTGCCTCGCAATCGTACGAGTGCGTAACGGCGCGAGTCCGTCGAATCGTTTCGATATGCCTAAGTGACACCGCGCGCGGAGAAGGCGGCTTTGCTTCGTTTGCCGTAGCCGGACGCGCGTCGTGCACCTCGGCACTGCTCGTCGCAGCGGTACGTGTGGCTGGTGGCCGATGTTGTCGAATAAAATTCGAAAAATACAATTCGAAAACCGAATTGAAGCCATCAGTTGTCGTTCTAATGTCATTTCTATGCTCTTCGCACACTTTCCGTATCGGTTGGCATGAAATTTCTCCAAAAAAGCAAAGGTTGTTACACGAACAGGATTCAAGTGTCACACGTTGGGAGGAGCGTCGCCGGCCTTCGTCTGCCGTCGCCGGACGCGCGCCTCGGAAGCTCAGTGCGTAACCTGCGAGGAGGAGGAGCAGGAGTCCGTCGTCGTCGTCGTCGTCGTCGTCGTCGTCGAATCGTTTCGATGCCTCCTAAGTGATGCGTCGAAGGTGCCTGCTGCCTTCGTCTGCCGTAACCGGACGCGCGCTTGCGCCTGCCTGCCTGCCTGCCTGCCTGCCTGCCTCGCAATCGTACGAGTGCGTAACGGCGCGAGTCCGTCGAATCGTTTCGATATGCCTAAGTGACACCGCGCGCGGAGAAGGCGGCTTTGCTTCGTTTGCCGTAGCCGGACGCGCGTCGTGCGCCTCGGCACTGCTCGTCGCAGCGGTACGTGTGGCTGGTGGCCGATGTTGTCGAATAAAATTCGAAAAATACAATTCGAAAAACGAATTGAAGCCATCAGTTGTCGTTCTAATGTCATTTCTATGCTCTTCGCACACTTTCCGTATCGGTTGGCATGAAATTTCTCCAAAAAAGCAAAGGTTGTTACACGAACAGGATTCAAGTGTCACACGTTGGGAGGAGCGTCGCCGGCCTTCGTCTGCCGTCGCCGGACGCGCGCCTCGGAAGCTCAGTGCGTAACCTGCGAGGAGGAGGAGCAGGAGTCCGTCGTCGTCGTCGTCGTCGTCGTCGTCGTCGAATCGTTTCGATGCCTCCTAAGTGATGCGTCGAAGGTGCCTGCTGCCTTCGTCTGCCGTAACCGGACGCGCGCTTGCGCCTGCCTGCCTGCCTGCCTGCCTGCCTGCCTCGCAATCGTACGAGTGCGTAACGGCGCGAGTCCGTCGAATCGTTTCGATATGCCTAAGTGACACCGCGCGCGGAGAAGGCGGCTTTGCTTCGTTTGCCGTAGCCGGACGCTCGTCGTGCGCCTCGGCACTGCTCGTCGCAGCGGTACGTGTGGCTGGTGGCCGATGTTGTCGAATAAAATTCGAAAAATACAATTCGAAAACCGAATTGAAGCCATCAGTTGTCGTTCTAATGTCATTTCTATGCTCTTCGCACACTTTCCGTATCGGTTGGCATGAAATTTCTCCAAAAAAGCAAAGGTTGTTACACGAACAGGATTCAAGTGTCACACGTTGGGAGGAGCGTCGCCGGCCTTCGTCTGCCGTCGCCGGACGCGCGCCTCGGAAGCTCAGTGCGTAACCTGCGAGGAGGAGGAGCAGGAGTCCGTCGTCGTCGTCGTCGTCGTCGTCGTCGTCGAATCGTTTCGATGCCTCCTAAGTGATGCGTCGAAGGTGCCTGCTGCCTTCGTCTGCCGTAACCGGACGCGCGCTTGCGCCTGCCTGCCTGCCTGCCTGCCTGCCTCGCAATCGTACGAGTGCGTAACGGCGCGAGTCCGTCGAATCGTTTCGATATGCCTAAGTGACACCGCGCGCGGAGAAGGCGGCTTTGCTTCGTTTGCCGTAGCCGGACGCGCGTCGTGCGCCTCGGCACTGCTCGTCGCAGCGGTACGTGTGGCTGGTGGCCGATGTTGTCGAATAAAATTCGAAAAATACAATTCGAAAACCGAATTGAAGCCATCAGTTGTCGTTCTAATGTCATTTCTATGCTCTTCGCACACTTTCCGTATCGGTTGGCATGAAATTTCTCCAAAAAAGCAAAGGTTGTTACACGAACAGGATTCAAGTGTCACACGTTGGGAGGAGCGTCGCCGGCCTTCGTCTGCCGTCGCCGGACGCGCGCCTCGGAAGCTCAGTGCGTAACCTGCGAGGAGGAGGAGCAGGAGTCCGTCGTCGTCGTCGTCGTCGTCGTCGAATCGTTTCGATGCCTCCTAAGTGATGCGTCGAAGGTGCCTGCTGCCTTCGTCTGCCGTAACCGGACGCGCGCTTGCGCCTGCCTGCCTGCCTGCCTGCCTGCCTGCCTGCCTGCCTCGCAATCGTACGAGTGCGTAACGGCGCGAGTCCGTCGAATCGTTTCGATATGCCTAAGTGACACCGCGCGCGGAGAAGGCGGCTTTGCTTCGTTTGCCGTAGCCGGACGCGCGTCGTGCGCCTCGGCACTGCTCGTCGCAGCGGTACGTGTGGCTGGTGGCCGATGTTGTCGAATAAAATTCGAAAAATACAATTCGAAAACCGAATTGAAGCCATCAGTTGTCGTTCTAATGTCATTTCTATGCTCTTCGCACACTTTCCGTATCGGTTGGCATGAAATTTCTCCAAAAAAGCAAAGGTTGTTACACGAACAGGATTCAAGTGTCACACGTTGGGAGGAGCGTCGCCGGCCTTCGTCTGCCGTCGCCGGACGCGCGCCTCGGAAGCTCAGTGCGTAACCTGCGAGGAGGAGGAGCAGGAGTCCGTCGTCGTCGTCGTCGTCGTCGAATCGTTTCGATGCCTCCTAAGTGATGCGTCGAAGGTGCCTGCTGCCTTCGTCTGCCGTAACCGGACGCGCGCTTGCGCCTGCCTGCCTGCCTGCCTGCCTGCCTCGCAATCGTACGAGTGCGTAACGGCGCGAGTCCGTCGAATCGTTTCGATATGCCTAAGTGACACCGCGCGCGGAGAAGGCGGCTTTGCTTCGTTTGCCGTAGCCGGACGCGCGTCGTGCGCCTCGGCACTGCTCGTCGCAGCGGTACGTGTGGCTGGTGGCCGATGTTGTCGAATAAAATTCGAAAAATACAATTCGAAAACCGAATTGAAGCCATCAGTTGTCGTTCTAATGTCATTTCTATGCTCTTCGCACACTTTCCGTATCGGTTGGCATGAAATTTCTCCAAAAAAGCAAAGGTTGTTACACGAACAGGATTCAAGTGTCACACGTTGGGAGGAGCGTCGCCGGCCTTCGTCTGCCGTCGCCGGACGCGCGCCTCGGAAGCTCAGTGCGTAACCTGCGAGGAGGAGGAGCAGGAGTCCGTCGTCGTCGTCGTCGTCGTCGTCGTCGTCGAATCGTTTCGATGCCTCCTAAGTGATGCGTCGAAGGTGCCTGCTGCCTTCGTCTGCCGTAACCGGACGCGCGCTTGCGCCTGCCTGCCTGCCTGCCTGCCTGCCTCGCAATCGTACGAGTGCGTAACGGCGCGAGTCCGTCGAATCGTTTCGATATGCCTAAGTGACACCGCGCGCGGAGAAGGCGGCTTTGCTTCGTTTGCCGTAGCCGGACGCGCGTCGTGCGCCTCGGCACTGCTCGTCGCAGCGGTACGTGTGGCTGGTGGCCGATGTTGTCGAATAAAATTCGAAAAATACAATTCGAAAACCGAATTGAAGCCATCAGTTGTCGTTCTAATGTCATTTCTATGCTCTTCGCACACTTTCCGTATCGGTTGGCATGAAATTTCTCCAAAAAAGCAAAGGTTGTTACACGAACAGGATTCAAGTGTCACACGTTGGGAGGAGCGTCGCCGGCCTTCGTCTGCCGTCGCCGGACGCGCGCCTCGGAAGCTCAGTGCGTAACCTGCGAGGAGGAGGAGCAGGAGTCCGTCGTCGTCGTCGTCGTCGTCGTCGAATCGTTTCGATGCCTCCTAAGTGATGCGTCGAAGGTGCCTGCTGCCTTCGTCTGCCGTAACCGGATGCGCGCTTGCGCCTGCCTGCCTGCCTGCCTGCCTGCCTCGCAATCGTACGAGTGCGTAACGGCGCGAGTCCGTCGAATCGTTTCGATATGCCTAAGTGACACCGCGCGCGGAGAAGGCGGCTTTGCTTCGTTTGCCGTAGCCGGACGCGCGTCGTGCGCCTCGGCACTGCTCGTCGCAGCGGTACGTGTGGCTGGTGGCCGATGTTGTCGAATAAAATTCGAAAAATACAATTCGAAAACCGAATTGAAGCCATCAGTTGTCGTTCTAATGTCATTTCTATGCTCTTCGCACACTTTCCGTATCGGTTGGCATGAAATTTCTCCAAAAAAGCAAAGGTTGTTACACGAACAGGATTCAAGTGTCACACGTTGGGAGGAGCGTCGCCGGCCTTCGTCTGCCGTCGCCGGACGCGCGCCTCGGAAGCTCAGTGCGTAACCTGCGAGGAGGAGGAGCAGGAGTCCGTCGTCGTCGTCGTCGTCGTCGAATCGTTTCGATGCCTCCTAAGTGATGCGTCGAAGGTGCCTGCTGCCTTCGTCTGCCGTAACCGGACGCGCGCTTGCGCCTGCCTGCCTGCCTGCCTGCCTGCCTCGCAATCGTACGAGTGCGTAACGGCGCGAGTCCGTCGAATCGTTTCGATATGCCTAAGTGACACCGCGCGCGGAGAAGGCGGCTTTGCTTCGTTTGCCGTAGCCGGACGCGCGTCGTGCGCCTCGGCACTGCTCGTCGCAGCGGTACGTGTGGCTGGTGGCCGATGTTGTCGAATAAAATTCGAAAAATACAATTCGAAAACCGAATTGAAGCCATCAGTTGTCGTTCTAATGTCATTTCTATGCTCTTCGCACACTTTCCGTATCGGTTGGCATGAAATTTCTCCAAAAAAGCAAAGGTTGTTACACGAACAGGATTCAAGTGTCACACGTTGGGAGGAGCGTCGCCGGCCTTCGTCTGCCGTCGCCGGACGCGCGCCTCGGAAGCTCAGTGCGTAACCTGCGAGGAGGAGGAGCAGGAGTCCGTCGTCGTCGTCGTCGTCGTCGTCGAATCGTTTCGATGCCTCCTAAGTGATGCGTCGAAGGTGCCTGCTGCCTTCGTCTGCCGTAACCGGACGCGCGCTTGCGCCTGCCTGCCTGCCTGCCTGCCTGCCTGCCTGCCTCGCAATCGTACGAGTGCGTAACGGCGCGAGTCCGTCGAATCGTTTCGATATGCCTAAGTGACACCGCGCGCGGAGAAGGCGTGCTTCGTTTGCCGTAGCCGGACGCGCGTCGTGCGCCTCGGCACTGCTCGTCGCAGCGGTACGTGTGGCTGGTGGCCGATGTTGTCGAATAAAATTCGAAAAATACAATTCGAAAACCGAATTGAAGCCATCAGTTGTCGTTCTAATGTCATTTCTATGCTCTTCGCACACTTTCCGTATCGGTTGGCATGAAATTTCTCCAAAAAAGCAAAGGTTGTTACACGAACAGGATTCAAGTGTCACACGTTGGGAGGAGCGTCGCCGGCCTTCGTCTGCCGTCGCCGGACGCGCGCCTCGGAAGCTCAGTGCGTAACCTGCGAGGAGGAGGAGCAGGAGTCCGTCGTCGTCGTCGTCGTCGTCGTCGAATCGTTTCGATGCCTCCTAAGTGATGCGTCGAAGGTGCCTGCTGCCTTCGTCTGCCGTAACCGGACGCGCGCTTGCGCCTGCCTGCCTGCCTGCCTGCCTGCCTGCCTGCCTCGCAATCGTACGAGTGCGTAACGGCGCGAGTCCGTCGAATCGTTTCGATATGCCTAAGTGACACCGCGCGCGGAGAAGGCGGCTTTGCTTCGTTTGCCGTAGCCGGACGCGCGTCGTGCGCCTCGGCACTGCTCGTCGCAGCGGTACGTGTGGCTGGTGGCCGATGTTGTCGAATAAAATTCGAAAAATACAATTCGAAAACCGAATTGAAGCCATCAGTTGTCGTTCTAATGTCATTTCTATGCTCTTCGCACACTTTCCGTATCGGTTGGCATGAAATTTCTCCAAAAAAGCAAAGGTTGTTACACGAACAGGATTCAAGTGTCACACGTTGGGAGGAGCGTCGCCGGCCTTCGTCTGCCGTCGCCGGACGCGCGCCTCGGAAGCTCAGTGCGTAACCTGCGAGGAGGAGGAGCAGGAGTCCGTCGTCGTCGTCGTCGTCGTCGTCGAATCGTTTCGATGCCTCCTAAGTGATGCGTCGAAGGTGCCTGCTGCCTTCGTCTGCCGTAACCGGACGCGCGCTTGCGCCTGCCTGCCTGCCTGCCTGCCTGCCTGCCTCGCAATCGTACGAGTGCGTAACGGCGCGAGTCCGTCGAATCGTTTCGATATGCCTAAGTGACACCGCGCGCGGAGAAGGCGGCTTTGCTTCGTTTGCCGTAGCCGGACGCGCGTCGTGCGCCTCGGCACTGCTCGTCGCAGCGGTACGTGTGGCTGGTGGCCGATGTTGTCGAATAAAATTCGAAAAATACAATTCGAAAACCGAATTGAAGCCATCAGTTGTCGTTCTAATGTCATTTCTATGCTCTTCGCACACTTTCCGTATCGGTTGGCATGAAATTTCTCCAAAAAAGCAAAGGTTGTTACACGAACAGGATTCAAGTGTCACACGTTGGGAGGAGCGTCGCCGGCCTTCGTCTGCCGTCGCCGGACGCGCGCCTCGGAAGCTCAGTGCGTAACCTGCGAGTAGGAGGAGCAGGAGTCCGTCGTCGTCGTCGTCGTCGTCGTCGAATCGTTTCGATGCCTCCTAAGTGATGCGTCGAAGGTGCCTGCTGCCTTCGTCTGCCGTAACCGGACGCGCGCTTGCGCCTGCCTGCCTGCCTGCCTGCCTGCCTGCCTGCCTCGCAATCGTACGAGTGCGTAACGGCGCGAGTCCGTCGAATCGTTTCGATATGCCTAAGTGACACCGCGCGCGGAGAAGGCGGCTTTGCTTCGTTTGCCGTAGCCGGACGCGCGTCGTGCGCCTCGGCACTGCTCGTCGCAGCGGTACGTGTGGCTGGTGGCCGATGTTGTCGAATAAAATTCGAAAAATACAATTCGAAAACCGAATTGAAGCCATCAGTTGTCGTTCTAATGTCATTTCTATGCTCTTCGCACACTTTCCGTATCGGTTGGCATGAAATTTCTCCAAAAAAGCAAAGGTTGTTACACGAACAGGATTCAAGTGTCACACGTTGGGAGGAGCGTCGCCGGCCTTCGTCTGCCGTCGCCGGACGCGCGCCTCGGAAGCTCAGTGCGTAACCTGCGAGGAGGAGGAGCAGGAGTCCGTCGTCGTCGTCGTCGTCGTCGTCGAATCGTTTCGATGCCTCCTAAGTGATGCGTCGAAGGTGCCTGCTGCCTTCGTCTGCCGTAACCGGACGCGCGCTTGCGCCTGCCTGCCTGCCTGCCTGCCTGCCTGCCTCGCAATCGTACGAGTGCGTAACGGCGCGAGTCCGTCGAATCGTTTCGATATGCCTAAGTGACACCGCGCGCGGAGAAGGCGGCTTTGCTTCGTTTGCCGTAGCCGGACGCGCGTCGTGCGCCTCGGCACTGCTCGTCGCAGCGGTACGTGTGGCTGGTGGCCGATGTTGTCGAATAAAATTCGAAAAATACAATTCGAAAACCGAATTGAAGCCATCAGTTGTCGTTCTAATGTCATTTCTATGCTCTTCGCACACTTTCCGTATCGGTTGGCATGAAATTTCTCCAAAAAAGCAAAGGTTGTTACACGAACAGGATTCAAGTGTCACACGTTGGGAGGAGCGTCGCCGGCCTTCGTCTGCCGTCGCCGGACGCGCGCCTCGGAAGCTCAGTGCGTAACCTGCGAGGAGGAGGAGCAGGAGTCCGTCGTCGTCGTCGTCGTCGAATCGTTTCGATGCCTCCTAAGTGATGCGTCGAAGGTGCCTGCTGCCTTCGTCTGCCGTAACCGGACGCGCGCTTGCGCCTGCCTGCCTGCCTGCCTCGCAATCGTACGAGTGCGTAACGGCGCGAGTCCGTCGAATCGTTTCGATATGCCTAAGTGACACCGCGCGCGGAGAAGGCGGCTTTGCTTCGTTTGCCGTAGCCGGACGCGCGTCGTGCGCCTCGGCACTGCTCGTCGCAGCGGTACGTGTGGCTGGTGGCCGATGTTGTCGAATAAAATTCGAAAAATACAATTCGAAAACCGAATTGAAGCCATCAGTTGTCGTTCTAATGTCATTTCTATGCTCTTCGCACACTTTCCGTATCGGTTGGCATGAAATTTCTCCAAAAAAGCAAAGGTTGTTACACGAACAGGATTCAAGTGTCACACGTTGGGAGGAGCGTCGCCGGCCTTCGTCTGCCGTCGCCGGACGCGCGCCTCGGAAGCTCAGTGCGTAACCTGCGAGGAGGAGGAGCAGGAGTCCGTCGTCGTCGTCGTCGAATCGTTTCGATGCCTCCTAAGTGATGCGTCGAAGGTGCCTGCTGCCTTCGTCTGCCGTAACCGGACGCGCGCTTGCGCCTGCCTGCCTGCCTGCCTGTCTGCCTGCCTGCCTGCCTCGCAATCGTACGAGTGCGTAACGGCGCGAGTCCGTCGAATCGTTTCGATATGCCTAAGTGACACCGCGCGCGGAGAAGGCGGCTTTGCTTCGTTTGCCGTAGCCGGACGCGCGTCGTGCGCCTCGGCACTGCTTGTCGCAGCGGTACGTGTGGCTGGTGGCCGATGTTGTCGAATAAAATTCGAAAAATACAATTCGAAAACCGAATTGAAGCCATCAGTTGTCGTTCTAATGTCATTTCTATGCTCTTCGCACACTTTCCGTATCGGTTGGCATGAAATTTCTCCAAAAAAGCAAAGGTTGTTACACGAACAGGATTCAAGTGTCACACGTTGGGAGGAGCGTCGCCGGCCTTCGTCTGCCGTCGCCGGACGCGCGCCTCGGAAGCTCAGTGCGTAACCTGCGAGGAGGAGGAGCAGGAGTCCGTCGTCGTCGTCGTCGTCGTCGTCGAATCGTTTCGATGCCTCCTAAGTGATGCGTCGAAGGTGCCTGCTGCCTTCGTCTGCCGTAACCGGACGCGCGCTTGCGCCTGCCTGCCTGCCTGCCTGCCTGCCTGCCTCGCAATCGTACGAGTGCGTAACGGCGCGAGTCCGTCGAATCGTTTCGATATGCCTAAGTGACACCGCGCGCGGAGAAGGCGGCTTTGCTTCGTTTGCCGTAGCCGGACGCGCGTCGTGCGCCTCGGCACTGCTCGTCGCAGCGGTACGTGTGGCTGGTGGCCGATGTTGTCGAATAAAATTCGAAAAATACAATTCGAAAACCGAATTGAAGCCATCAGTTGTCGTTCTAATGTCATTTCTATGCTCTTCGCACACTTTCCGTATCGGTTGGCATGAAATTTCTCCAAAAAAGCAAAGGTTGTTACACGAACAGGATTCAAGTGTCACACGTTGGGAGGAGCGTCGCCGGCCTTCGTCTGCCGTCGCCGGACGCGCGCCTCGGAAGCTCAGTGCGTAACCTGCGAGGAGGAGGAGCAGGAGTCCGTCGTCGTCGTCGTCGTCGTCGAATCGTTTCGATGCCTCCTAAGTGATGCGTCGAAGGTGCCTGCTGCCTTCGTCTGCCGTAACCGGACGCGCGCTTGCGCCTGCCTGCCTGCCTGCCTGCCTGCCTGCCTGCCTCGCAATCGTACGAGTGCGTAACGGCGCGAGTCCGTCGAATCGTTTCGATATGCCTAAGTGACACCGCGCGCGGAGAAGGCGGCTTTGCTTCGTTTGCCGTAGCCGGACGCGCGTCGTGCGCCTCGGCACTGCTCGTCGCAGCGGTACGTGTGGCTGGTGGCCGATGTTGTCGAATAAAATTCGAAAAATACAATTCGAAAACCGAATTGAAGCCATCAGTTGTCGTTCTAATGTCATTTCTATGCTCTTCGCACACTTTCCGTATCGGTTGGCATGAAATTTCTCCAAAAAAGCAAAGGTTGTTACACGAACAGGATTCAAGTGTCACACGTTGGGAGGAGCGTCGCCGGCCTTCGTCTGCCGTCGCCGGACGCGCGCCTCGGAAGCTCAGTGCGTAACCTGCGAGGAGGAGGAGAAGGAGTCCGTCGTCGTCGTCGTCGTCGTCGTCGAATCGTTTCGATGCCTCCTAAGTGATGCGTCGAAGGTGCCTGCTGCCTTCGTCTGCCGTAACCGGACGCGCGCTTGCGCCTGCCTGCCTGCCTGCCTGCCTGCCTGCCTGCCTGCCTGCCTCGCAATCGTACGAGTGCGTAACGGCGCGAGTCCGTCGAATCGTTTCGATATGCCTAAGTGACACCGCGCGCGGAGAAGGCGGCTTTGCTTCGTTTGCCGTAGCCGGACGCGCGTCGTGCGCCTCGGCACTG
>CAWVQA010000111.1:0-85315 GCA_963932145.1 Acanthosepion lycidas
TTTGTCATTTTTGGTAGTGATTTTATTAGCCTATTCGATGCACAATGAGTTGGAGAATCTGATAAACCCCACTTCCGGTAGTCTAGCTGCAAGAGAAATGCCTTAAATTGCCGTTTGAAGCTTCAACTTTGGGTTCCCAGTTCACGTTATTTGGGTATCGAAAAAAAAAGTCGTTTAAGATTTGTCATTTTGGTAGTGATTTTATTAGCCTATTCGATGCACAATGAGTTGGAGAATCTGATAAACCCACTTCCGGTAGTCTAGCTGCAAGAGAAATGCCTTAAATTGCCGTTTGAAGCTTCAACTTTGGGTTCCCAGTTCACGTTATTTGGGTATCGAAAAAAAAAGTCGTTTAAGATTTGTCATTTTTGGTAGTGATTTTATTAGCCTATTCGATGCACAATGAGTTGGAGAATCTGATAAACCCCACTTCCGGTAGTCTAGCTGCAAGAGAAATGCCTTAAATTGCCGTTTGAAGCTTCAACTTTGGGTTCCCAGTTCACGTTATTTGGGTATCGAAAAAAAAAGTCGTTTAAGATTTGTCATTTTTGGTAGTGATTTTATTAGCCTATTCGATGCACAATGAGTTGGAGAATCTGATAAACCCCACTTCCGGTAGTCTAGCTGCAAGAGAAATGCCTTAAATTGCCGTTTGAAGCTTCAACTTTGGGTTCCCAGTTCACGTTATTTGGGTATCGAAAAAAAAAGTCGTTTAAGATTTGTCATTTTTGGTAGTGATTTTATTAGCCTATTCGATGCACAATGAGTTGGAGAATCTGATAAACCCCACTTCCGGTAGTCTAGCTGCAAGAGAAATGCCTTAAATTGCCGTTTGAAGCTTCAACTTTGGGTTCCCAGTTCACGTTATTTGGGTATCGAAAAAAAAAGTCGTTTAAGATTTGTCATTTTTGGTAGTGATTTTATTAGCCTATTCGATGCACAATGAGTTGGAGAATCTGATAAACCCCACTTCCGGTAGTCTAGCTGCAAGAGAAATGCCTTAAATTGCCGTTTGAAGCTTCAACTTTGGGTTCCCAGTTCACGTTATTTGGGTATCGAAAAAAAAAGTCGTTTAAGATTTGTCATTTTTGGTAGTGATTTTATTAGCCTATTCGATGCACAATGAGTTGGAGAATCTGATAAACCCCACTTCCGGTAGTCTAGCTGCAAGAGAAATGCCTTAAATTGCCGTTTGAAGCTTCAACTTTGGGTTCCAGTTCACGTTATTTGGGTATCGAAAAAAAAAGTCGTTTAAGATTTGTCATTTTTGGTAGTGATTTTATTAGCCTATTCGATGCACAATGAGTTGGAGAATCTGATAAACCCCACTTCCGGTAGTCTAGCTGCAAGAGAAATGCCTTAAATTGCCGTTTGAAGCTTCAACTTTGGGTTCCCAGTTCACGTTATTTGGGTATCGAAAAAAAAAGTCGTTTAAGATTTGTCATTTTTGGTAGTGATTTTATTAGCCTATTCGATGCACAATGAGTTGGAGAATCTGATAAACCCCACTTCCGGTAGTCTAGCTGCAAGAGAAATGCCTTAAATTGCCGTTTGAAGCTTCAACTTTGGGTTCCCAGTTCACGTTATTTGGGTATCGAAAAAAAAAGTCGTTTAAGATTTGTCATTTTTGGTAGTGATTTTATTAGCCTATTCGATGCACAATGAGTTGGAGAATCTGATAAACCCCACTTCCGGTAGTCTAGCTGCAAGAGAAATGCCTTAAATTGCCGTTTGAAGCTTCAACTTTGGGTTCCCAGTTCACGTTATTTGGGTATCGAAAAAAAAAGTCGTTTAAGATTTGTCATTTTTGGTAGTGATTTTATTAGCCTATTCGATGCACAATGAGTTGGAGAATCTGATAAACCCCACTTCCGGTAGTCTAGCTGCAAGAGAAATGCCTTAAATTGCCGTTTGAAGCTTCAACTTTGGGTTCCCAGTTCACGTTATTTGGGTATCGAAAAAAAAAGTCGTTTAAGATTTGTCATTTTTGGTAGTGATTTTATTAGCCTATTCGATGCACAATGAGTTGGAGAATCTGATAAACCCCACTTCCGGTAGTCTAGCTGCAAGAGAAATGCCTTAAATTGCCGTTTGAAGCTTCAACTTTGGGTTCCCAGTTCACGTTATTTGGGTATCGAAAAAAAAAGTCGTTTAAGATTTGTCATTTTTGGTAGTGATTTTATTAGCCTATTCGATGCACAATGAGTTGGAGAATCTGATAAACCCCACTTCCGGTAGTCTAGCTGCAAGAGAAATGCCTTAAATTGCCGTTTGAAGCTTCAACTTTGGGTTCCCAGTTCACGTTATTTGGGTATCGAAAAAAAAAGTCGTTTAAGATTTGTCATTTTTGGTAGTGATTTTATTAGCCTATTCGATGCACAATGAGTTGGAGAATCTGATAAACCCCACTTCCGGTAGTCTAGCTGCAAGAGAAATGCCTTAAATTGCCGTTTGAAGCTTCAACTTTGGGTTCCCAGTTCACGTTATTTGGGTATCGAAAAAAAAAGTCGTTTAAGATTTGTCATTTTTGGTAGTGATTTTATTAGCCTATTCGATGCACAATGAGTTGGAGAATCTGATAAACCCCACTTCCGGTAGTCTAGCTGCAAGAGAAATGCCTTAAATTGCCGTTTGAAGCTTCAACTTTGGGTTCCCAGTTCACGTTATTTGGGTATCGAAAAAAAAAGTCGTTTAAGATTTGTCATTTTTGGTAGTGATTTTATTAGCCTATTCGATGCACAATGAGTTGGAGAATCTGATAAACCCCACTTCCGGTAGTCTAGCTGCAAGAGAAATGCCTTAAATTGCCGTTTGAAGCTTCAACTTTGGGTTCCCAGTTCACGTTATTTGGGTATCGAAAAAAAAAGTCGTTTAAGATTTGTCATTTTTGGTAGTGATTTTATTAGCCTATTCGATGCACAATGAGTTGGAGAATCTGATAAACCCCACTTCCGGTAGTCTAGCTGCAAGAGAAATGCCTTAAATTGCCGTTTGAAGCCTCAACTTTGGGTTCCCAGTTCACGTTATTTGGGTATCGAAAAAAAAAGTCGTTTAAGATTTGTCATTTTTGGTAGTGATTTTATTAGCCTATTCGATGCACAATGAGTTGGAGAATCTGATAAACCCCACTTCCGGTAGTCTAGCTGCAAGAGAAATGCCTTAAATTGCCGTTTGAAGCCTCAACTTTGGGTTCCCAGTTCACGTTATTTGGGTATCGAAAAAAAAAGTCGTTTAAGATTTGTCATTTTTGGTAGTGATTTTATTAGCCTATTCGATGCACAATGAGTTGGAGAATCTGATAAACCCCACTTCCGGTAGTCTAGCTGCAAGAGAAATGCCTTAAATTGCCGTTTGAAGCTTCAACTTTGGGTTCCCAGTTCACGTTATTTGGGTATCGAAAAAAAAAGTCGTTTAAGATTTGTCATTTTTGGTAGTGATTTTATTAGCCTATTCGATGCACAATGAGTTGGAGAATCTGATAAACCCCACTTCCGGTAGTCTAACTTCAAGTGAAATGCCTTAAATTGCCGTTTGAAGCCTCAACTTTGGGTTCCCAGTTCACGTTATTTGGGTATCGAAAAAAAAAGTCGTTTAAGATTTGTCATTTTTGGTAGTGATTTTATTAGCCTATTCGATGCACAATGAGTTGGAGAATCTGATAAACCCCACTTCCGGTAGTCTAGCTGCAAGAAAAATGCCTTAAATTGCCGTTTGAAGCTTCAACTTTGGGTTCCCAGTTCACGTTATTTGGGTATCGAAAAAAAAAGTCGTTTAAGATTTGTCATTTTTGGTAGTGATTTTATTAGCCTATTCGATGCACAATGAGTTGGAGAATCTGATAAACCCCACTTCCGGTAGTCTAGCTGCAAGAGAAATGCCTTAAATTGCCGTTTGAAGCTTCAACTTTGGGTTCCCAGTTCACGTTATTTGGGTATCGAAAAAAAAAGTCGTTTAAGATTTGTCATTTTTGGTAGTGATTTTATTAGCCTATTCGATGCACAATGAGTTGGAGAATCTGATAAACCCCACTTACGGTAGTCTAGCTGCAAGAGAAATGCCTTAAATTGCCGTTTGAAGCTTCAACTTTGGGTTCCCAGTTCACGTTATTTGGGTATCGAAAAAAAAAGTCGTTTAAGATTTGTCATTTTTGGTAGTGATTTTATTAGCCTATTCGATGCACAATGAGTTGGAGAATCTGATAAACCCCACTTCCGGTAGTCTAGCTGCAAGAGAAATGCCTTAAATTGCCGTTTGAAGCCTCAACTTTGGGTTCCCAGTTCACGTTATTTGGGTATCGAAAAAAAAAGTCTTTTAAGATTTGTCATTTTTGGTAGTGATTTTATTAGCCTATTCGATGCACAATGAGTTGGAGAATCTGATAAACCCCACTTCCGGTAGTCTAGCTGCAAGAGAAATGCCTTAAATTGCCGTTTGAAGCCTCAACTTTGCGTTCCCAGTTCACGTTATTTGGGTATCGAAAAAAAAAGTCGTTTAAGATTTGTCATTTTTGGTAGTGATTTTATTAGCCTATTCGATGCACAATGAGTTGGAGAATCTGATAAACCCCACTTCCGGTAGTCTAGCTGCAAGAGAAATGCCTTAAATTGCCGTTTGAAGCTTCAACTTTGGGTTCCCAGTTCACGTTATTTGGGTATCGAAAAAAAAAGTCGTTTAAGATTTGTCATTTTTGGTAGTGATTTTATTAGCCTATTCGATGCACAATGAGTTGGAGAATCTGATAAACCCCACTTCCGGTAGTCTAACTTCAAGTGAAATGCCTTAAATTGCCGTTTGAAGCCTCAACTTTGGGTTCCCAGTTCACGTTATTTGGGTATCGAAAAAAAAAGTCGTTTAAGATTTGTCATTTTTGGTAGTGATTTTATTAGCCTATTCGATGCACAATGAGTTGGAGAATCTGATAAACCCCACTTCCGGTAGTCTAGCTGCAAGAGAAATGCCTTAAATTGCCGTTTGAAGCTTCAACTTTGGGTTCCCAGTTCACGTTATTTGGGTATCGAAAAAAAAAGTCGTTTAAGATTTGTCATTTTTGGTAGTGATTTTATTAGCCTATTCGATGCACAATGAGTTGGAGAATCTGATAAACCCCACTTCCGGTAGTCTAGCTGCAAGAGAAATGCCTTAAATTGCCGTTTGAAGCTTCAACTTTGGGTTCCCAGTTCACGTTATTTGGGTATCGAAAAAAAAAGTCGTTTAAGATTTGTCATTTTTGGTAGTGATTTTATTAGCCTATTCGATGCACAATGAGTTGGAGAATCTGATAAACCCCACTTCCGGTAGTCTAGCTGCAAGAGAAATGCCTTAAATTGCCGTTTGAAGCTTCAACTTTGGGTTCCCAGTTCACGTTATTTGGGTATCGAAAAAAAAAGTCGTTTAAGTTTTGTCATTTTTGGTAGTGATTTTATTAGCCTATTCGATGCACAATGAGTTGGAGAATCTGATAAACCCCACTTCCGGTAGTCTAGCTGCAAGAGAAATGCCTTAAATTGCCGTTTGAAGCTTCAACTTTGGGTTCCCAGTTCACGTTATTTGGGTATCGAAAAAAAAAGTCGTTTAAGATTTGTCATTTTTGGTAGTGATTTTATTAGCCCATTCGATGCACAATGAGTTGGAGAATCTGATAAACCCCACTTCCGGTAGTCTAGCTGCAAGAGAAATGCCTTAAATTGCCGTTTGAAGCCTCAACTTTGGGTTCCCAGTTCACGTTATTTGGGTATCGAAAAAAAAAGTCGTTTAAGATTTGTCATTTTTGGTAGTGATTTTATTAGCCTATTCGATGCACAATGAGTTGGAGAATCTGATAAACCCCACTTCCGGTAGTCTAGCTGCAAGAGAAATGCCTTAAATTGCCGTTTGAAGCCTCAACTTTGGGTTCCCAGTTCACGTTATTTGGGTATCGAAAAAAAAAGTCGTTTAAGATTTGTCATTTTTGGTAGTGATTTTATTAGCCTATTCGATGCACAATGAGTTGGAGAATCTGATAAACCCCACTTCCGGTAGTCTAGCTGCAAGAGAAATGCCTTAAATTGCCGTTTGAAGCCTCAACTTTGGGTTCCCAGTTCACGTTATTTGGGTATCGAAAAAAAAAGTCGTTTAAGATTTGTCATTTTTGGTAGTGATTTTATTAGCCTATTCGATGCACAATGAGTTGGAGAATCTGATAAACCCCACTTCCGGTAGTCTAGTTGCAAGTGAAATGCCTTAAATTGCCGTTTGAAGCTTCAACTTTGGGTTCCCAGTTCACGTTATTTGGGTATCGAAAAAAAAAGTCGTTTAAGATTTGTCATTTTTGGTAGTGATTTTATTAGCCTATTCGATGCACAATGAGTTGGAGTATCTGATAAACCCCACTTCCGGTAGTCTAGATGCAAGTGAAATGCCTTAAATTGCCGTTTGAAGCCTCAACTTTGGGTTCCCAGTTCACGTTATTTGGGTATCGAAAAAAAAAGTCGTTTAAGATTTGTCATTTTTTGTAGTGATTTTATTAGCCTATTCGATGCACAATGAGTTGGAGTATCTGATAAACCCCACTTCCGGTAGTCTAGATGCAAGAGAAATGCCTTAAATTGCCGTTTGAAGCTTCAACTTTGGGTTCCCAGTTCACGTTATTTGGGTATCGAAAAAAAAGTCGTTTAAGATTTGTCATTTTTGGTAGTGATTTTATTAGCCTATTCGATGCACAATGAGTTGGAGAATCTGATAAACCCCTCTTCCGGTAGTCTAGCTGCAAGAGAAATGCCTTAAATTGCCGTTTGAAGCCTCAACTTTGGGTTCCCAGTTCACGTTATTTGGGTATCGAAAAAAAAAGTCGTTTAAGATTTGTCATTTTTGGTAGTGATTTTATTAGCCTATTCGATGCACAATGAGTTGGAGAATCTGATAAACCCCACTTCCGGTAGTCTAGCTGCAAGAGAAATGCCTTAAATTGCCGTTTGAAGCTTCAACTTTGGGTTCCCAGTTCACGTTATTTGGGTATCGAAAAAAAAAGTCGTTTAAGATTTGTCATTTTTGGTAGTGATTTTATTAGCCTATTCGATGCACAATGAGTTGGAGAACCTGATAAACCCCACTTCCGGTAGTCTAGCTGCAAGAGAAATACCTTAAATTGCCGTTTGAAGCTTCAACTTTGGGTTCCCAGTTCACGTTATTTGGGTATCGAAAAAAAAAGTCGTTTAAGATTTGTCATTTTTGGTAGTGATTTTATTAGCCTATTCGATGCACAATGAGTTGGAGAATCTGATAAACCCCACTTCCGGTAGTCTAGCTGCAAGAGAAATGCCTTAAATTGCCGTTTGAAGCTTCAACTTTGGGTTCCCAGTTCACGTTATTTGGGTATCGAAAAAAAAAGTCGTTTAAGATTTGTCATTTTTGGTAGTGATTTTATTAGCCTATTCGATGCACAATGAGTTGGAGAATCTGATAAACCCCACTTCCGGTAGTCTAGATGCAAGAGAAATGCCTTAAATTGCCGTTTGAAGCCTCAACTTTGGGTTCCCAGTTCACGTTATTTGGGTATCGAAAAAAAAAATCGTTTAAGATTTGTCATTTTTGGTAGTGATTTTATTAGCCTATTCGATGCACAATGAGTTGGAGAATCTGATAAACCCCACTTCCGGTAGTCTAGCTGCAAGAGAAATGCCTTAAATTGCCGTTTGAAGCCTCAACTTTGGGTTCCCAGTTCACGTTATTTGGGTATCGAAAAAAAAAATCGTTTAAGATTTGTCATTTTTGGTAGTGATTTTATTAGCCTATTCGATGCACAATGAGTTGGAGAATCTGATAAACCCCACTTCCGGTAGTCTAGCTGCAAGAGAAATGCCTTAAATTGCCGTTTGAAGCCTCAACTTTGGGTTCCCAGTTCACGTTATTTGGGTATCGAAAAAAAAAGTCGTTTAAGATTTGTCATTTTTGGTAGTGATTTTATTAGCCTATTCGATGCACAATGAGTTGGAGAATCTGATAAACCCCACTTCCGGTAGTCTAGCTGCAAGAGAAATGCCTTAAATTGCCGTTTGAAGCTTCAACTTTGGGTTCCCAGTTCACGTTATTTGGGTATCAAAAAAAAAAGTCGTTTAAGATTTGTCATTTTTGGTAGTGATTTTATTAGCCTATTCGATGCACAATGAGTTGGAGAATCTGATAAACCCCACTTACGGTAGTCTAGCTGCAAGAGAAATGCCTTAAATTGCCGTTTGAAGCTTCAACTTTGGGTTCCCAGTTCACGTTATTTGGGTATCGAAAAAAAAAGTCGTTTAAGATTTGTCATTTTTGGTAGTGATTTTATTAGCCTATTCGATGCACAATGAGTTGGAGAATCTGATAAACCCCACTTCCGGTAGTCTAGCTGCAAGAGAAATGCCTTAAATTGCCGTTTGAAGCCTCAACTTTCGGTTCCCAGTTCACGTTATTTGGGTATCGAAAAAAAAAGTCGTTTAAGATTTGTCATTTCTGGTAGTGATTTTATTAGCCTATTCGATGCACAATGAGTTGGAGAATCTGATAAACCCCACTTCCGGTAGTCTAGCTGCAAGAGAAATGCCTTAAATTGCCGTTTGAAGCTTCAACTTTGGGTTCCCAGTTCACGTTATTTGGGTATCGAAAAAAAAAGTCGTTTAAGATTTGTCATTTTTGGTAGTGATTTTATTAGCCTATTCGATGCACAATGAGTTGGAGAATCTGATAAACCCCACTTCCGGTAGTCTAGCTGCAAGAGAAATGCCTTAAATTGCCGTTTGAAGCTTCAACTTTGGGTTCCCAGTTCACGTTATTTGGGTATCGAAAAAAAAAGTCGTTTAAGATTTGTCATTTTTGGTAGTGATTTTATTAGCCTATTCGATGCACAATGAGTTGGAGAATCTGGTAAACCCCACTTCCGGTTGTCTAGCTGCAAGAGAAATGCCTTAAATTGCCGTTTGAAGCCTCAACTTTGGGTTCCCAGTTCACGTTATTTGGGTATCGAAAAAAAAAGTCGTTTAAGATTTGTCATTTTTGGTAGTGATTTTATTAGCCTATTCGATGCACAATGAGTTGGAGAATCTGATAAACCCCACTTCCGGTAGTCTAGCTGCAAGAGAAATGCCTTAAATTGCCGTTTGAAGCCTCAACTTTGGGTTCCCAGTTCACGTTATTTGGGTATCGAAAAAAAAAGTCGTTTAAGATTTGTCATTTTTGGTAGTGATTTTATTAGCCTATTCGATGCAAAATGAGTTGGAGAATCTGATAAACCCCACTTCCGGTAGTCTAGCTGCAAGAGAAATGCCTTAAATTGCCGTTTGAAGCCTCAACTTTGGGTTCCCAGTTCACGTTATTTGGGTATCGAAAAAAAAAGTCGTTTAAGATTTGTCATTTTTGGTAGTGATTTTATTAGCCTATTCGATGCACAATGAGTTGGAGAATCTGATAAACCCCACTTCCGGTAGTCTAGCTGCAAGAGAAATGCCTTAAATTGCCGTTTGAAGCCTCAACTTTGGGTTCCCAGTTCACGTTATTTGGGTATCGAAAAAAAAAGTCGATTAAGATTTGTCATTTTTGGTAGTGATTTTATTAGCCTATTCGATGCACAATGACTTGGAGAATCTGATAAACCCCACTTCCGGTAGTCTAGCTGCAAGAGAAATGCCTTAAATTGCCGTTTGAAGCCTCAACTTTGGGTTCCCAGTTCACGTTATTTGGGTATCGAAAAAAAAAGTCGTTTAAGATTTGTCATTTTTGGTAGTGATTTTATTAGCCTATTCGATGCACAATGAGTTGGAGAATCTGGTAAACCCCACTTCCGGTAGTCTAGCTGCAAGAGAAATGCCTTAAATTGCCGTTTGAAGCCTCAACTTTGGGTTCCCAGTTCACGTTATTTGGGTATCGAAAAAAAAAGTCGTTTAAGATTTGTCATTTTTGGTAGTGATTTTATTAGCCTATTCGATGCACAATGAGTTGGAGAATCTGATAAACCCCACTTCCGGTAGTCTAGCTGCAAGAGAAATGCCTTAAATTGCCGTTTGAAGCCTCAACTTTGGGTTCCCAGTTCACGTTATTTGGGTATCGAAAAAAAAAGTCGTTTAAGATTTGTCATTTTTGGTAGTGATTTTATTAGCCTATTCGATGCACAATGAGTTGGAGAATCTGATAAACCCCACTTCCGGTAGTCTAGCTGCAAGAGAAATGCCTTAAATTGCCGTTTGAAGCTTCAACTTTGGGTTCCCAGTTCACGTTATTTGGGTATCGAAAAAAAAAGTCGTTTAAGATTTGTCATTTTTGGTAGTGATTTTATTAGCCTATTCGATGCACAATGAGTTGGAGAATCTGATAAACCCCACTTCCGGTAGTCTAGCTGCAAGAGAAATGCCTTAAATTGCCGTTTGAAGCCTCAACTTTGGGATCCCAGTTCACGTTATTTGGGTATCGAAAAAAAAAGTCGTTTAAGATTTGTCATTTTTGGTAGTGATTTTATTAGCCTATTCGATGCACAATGAGTTGGAGAATCTGATAAAGCCCACTTCCGGTAGTCTAGCTGCAAGAGAAATGCCTTAAATTGCCGTTTGAAGCTTCAACTTTGGGTTCCCAGTTCACGTTATTTGGGTATCGAAAAAAAAAGTCGTTTAAGATTTGTCATTTTTGGTAGTGATTTTATTAGCCTATTCGATGCACAATGTGTTGGAGAATCTGATAAACCCCACTTCCGGTAGTCTAGCTGCAAGAGAAATGCCTTAAATTGCCGTTTGAAGCCTCAACTTTGGGATCCCAGTTCACGTTATTTGGGTATCGAAAAAAAAATTCGTTTAAGATTTGTCATTTTTGGTAGTGATTTTATTAGCCTATTCGATGCACAATGAGTTGGAGAATCTGATAAAGCCCACTTCCGGTAGTCTAGCTGCAAGAGAAATGCCTTAAATTGCCGTTTGAAGCTTCAACTTTGGGTTCCCAGTTCACGTTATTTGGGTATCGAAAAAAAAAGTCGTTTAAGATTTGTCATTTTTGGTAGTGATTTAATTAGCCTATTCGATGCACAATGAGTTGGAGAATCTGATAAACCCCACTTCCGGTAGTCTAGCTGCAAGAGAAATGCCTTAAATTGCCGTTTGAAGCCTCAACTTTGGGTTCCCAGTTCACGTTATTTGGGTATCGAAAAAAAAAGTCGTTTAAGATTTGTCATTTTTGGTAGTGATTTTATTAGCCTATTCGATGCACAATGAGTTGGAGAATCTGATAAACCCCACTTCCGGTAGTCTAGCTGCAAGAGAAATGCCTTAAATTGCCGTTTGAAGCTTCAACTTTGGGTTCCCAGTTCACGTTATTTGGGTATCGAAAAAAAAAGTCGTTTAAGATTTGTCATTTTTGGTAGTGATTTTATTAGCCTATTCGATGCACAATGAGTTGGAGAATCTGATAAACCCCACTTCCGGTAGTCTAGCTTCAAGAGAAATGCCTTAAATTGCCGTTTGAAGCCTCAACTTTGGGTTCCCAGTTCACGTTATTTGGGTATCGAAAAAAAAAGTCGTTTAAGATTTGTCATTTTTGGTAGTGATTTTATTAGCCTATTCGATGCACAATGAGTTGGAGAATCTGATAAACCCCACTTCCGGTAGTCTAGCTGCAAGAGAAATGCCTTAAATTGCCGTTTGAAGCTTCAACTTTGGGTTCCCAGTTCACGTTATTTGGGTATCGAAAAAAAAAGTCATTTAAGATTTGTCATTTTTGGTAGTGATTTTATTAGCCTATTCGATGCACAATGAGTTGGAGAATCTGATAAAGCCCACTTCCGGTAGTCTAGCTGCAAGAGAAATGCCTTAAATTGCCGTTTGAAGCTTCAACTTTGGGTTCCCAGTTCACGTTATTTGGGTATCGAAAAAAAAATTCGTTTAAGATTTGTCATTTTTGGTAGTGATTTTATTAGCCTATTCGATGCACAATGAGTTGGAGAATCTGATAAACCCCACTTCCGGTAGTCTAGCTGCAAGAGAAATGCCTTAAATTGCCGTTTGAAGCTTCAACTTTGGGTTCCCAGTTCACGTTATTTGGGTATCGAAAAAAAAAGTCGTTTAAGATTTGTCATTTTTGGTAGTGATTTTATTAGCCTATTCGATGCACAATGAGTTGGTGAATCTGATAAACCCCACTTCCGGTAGTCTTGCTGCAAGAGAAATGCCTTAAATTGCCGTTTGAAGCTTCAACTTTGGGTTCCCAGTTCACGTTATTTGGGTATCGAAAAAAAAAGTCGTTTAAGATTTGTCATTTTTGGTAGTGATTTTATTAGCCTATTCGATGCACAATGAGTTGGAGAATCTGATAAATCCCACTTCCGGTAGTCTAGCTGCAAGAGAAATGCCTTAAATTGCCGTTTGAAGCTTCAACTTTGGGTTCCCAGTTCACGTTATTTGGGTATCGAAAAAAAAAGTCTTTTAAGATTTGTCATTTTTGGTAGTGATTATATTAGCCTATTCGATGCACAATGAGTTGGAGAATCTGATAAACCCCACTTCCGGTAGTCTAGCTGCAAGAGAAATGCCTTAAATTGCCGTTTGAAGCCTCAACTTTGGGTTCCCAGTTCACGTTATTTGGGTATCGAAAAAAAAAGTCGTTTAAGATTTGTCATTTTTGGTAGTGATTTTATTAGCCTATTCGATGCACAATGAGTTGGAGAATCTGATAAACCCCACTTCCGGTAGTCTAGCTGCAAGGGAAATGCCTTAAATTTCCGTTTGAAGCCTCAACTTTGGGGTCCCAGTTCACGTTATTTGGGTATCGAAAAAAAAAGTCGTTTAAGATTTGTCATTTTTGGTAGTGATTTTATTAGCCTATTCGATGCACAATGAGTTGGAGAATCTGATAAACCCCACTTCCGGTAGTCTAGCTGCAAGAGAAATGCCTTAAATTGCCGTTTGAAGCTTCAACATTGGGTTCCCAGTTCACGTTATTTGGGTATCGAAAAAAAAAGTCGTTTAAGATTTGTCATTTTTGGTAGTGATTTTATTAGCCTATTCGATGCACAATGAGTTGGAGAATCTGATAAACCCCACTTCCGGTAGTCTAGCTGCAAGAGAAATGCCTTAAATTGCCGTTTGAAGCCTCAACTTTGGGTTCCCAGTTCACGTTATTTGGGTATCGAAAAAATAAGTCGTTTAAGATTTGTCATTTTTGGTAGTGATTTTATTAGCCTATTCGATGCACAATGAGTTGGAGAATCTGATAAACCCCACTTCCGGTAGTCTAGCTGCAAGAGAAATGCCTTAAATTGCCGTTTGAAGCCTCAACTTTGGGTTCCCAGTTCACGTTATTTGGGTATCGAAAAAAAAAGTCGATTAAGATTTGTCATTTTTGGTAGTGATTTTATTAGCCTATTAGATGCACAATGAGTTGGAGAATCAGATAAACCTCACTTCCGGTAGTCTAGCTGCAAGGGAAATGCCTTAAATTGCCGTTTGAAGCTTCAACTTTGGGTTCCCAGTTCCCGTCATTTGGGTATCGAAAAAAAAAGTCGATTAAGATTTGTCATTTTTGGTAGTTATTTTATTAGCCTATTAGATGCACAATGAGTTGGAGAATCTGATAAACCCCACTTCCGGTAGCCTAGCTGCAAGAGAAATGCCTTAAATTGCCGTTTGAAGCTTCAACTTTGGGTTCCCAGTTCCCGTTATTTGGGTATCGAAAAAAAAAGTCGATTAAGATTTGTCATTTTTGGTAGTGATTTTTTTAGCCTATTAGATGCACAATGAGTTGGAGAATCTGATAAACCCCACTCCCGGTAGCCTAGCTGCAAGAGAAATGCCTTAAATTGCCGTTTGAAGCTTCAACTTTGGGTTCCCAGTTCCCGTTATTTGGGTATCGAAAAAAAAAGTCGATTAAGATTTGTCATTTTTGGTAGTGATTTTATTAGCCTATTAGATGCACAATGAGTTGGAGAATCAGATAAACCCCACTTCCGGTAGTCTAGCTGCAAGAGAAATGCCTTAAATTGCCGTTTGAGGCTTCAACTTTGGGTTCCCAGTTCCCGTTATTTGGGTATCGAAAAAAAAAGTCGATTAAGATTTGTCATTTTTGGTAGTGATTTTATTAGCCTATTAGATGCACAATGAGTTGGAGAATCTGATAAACCCCACTTCCGGTAGTCTAGCTGCAAGAGAAATGACTTAAATTGCCGTTTGAAGCTTCAACTTTGGGTTCCCAGTTCCCGTTATTTGGGTATCGAAAAAAAAAGTCGATTAAGATTTGTCATTTTTGGTAGTGATTTTATTAGCCTATTAGATGCACAATGAGTTGGAGAATCTGATAAAACCCACTTCCGGTAGCCTAGCTGCAAGTGAAATGCCTTAAATTGCCGTTTGAAGCTTCAACTTTGGGTTCCCAGTTCCCGTTATTTGGGTATCGAAAAAAAAAGTCGATTAAGATTTGTCATTTTTGGTAGTGATTTTTTTAGCCTATTAGATGCACAATGAGTTGGAGAATCAGATAAACCCCACTTCCGGTAGTCTAGCTGCAAGAGAAATGCCTTCAATTGCCGTTTGAAGCTTCAACTTTGGGTTCCCAGTTCCCGTTATTTGGGTATCGAAAAAAAAAGTCGATTAAGATTTGTCATTTTTGGTAGTGATTTTATTAGCCTATTAGATGCACAATGAGTTGGAGAATCTGATAAACCCCACTTCCGGTAGCCTAGCTGCAAGAGAAATGCCTTAAATTGCCGTTTGAAGCGTCAACTTTGGGTTCCCAGTTCCCGTTATTTGGGTATCGAAAAAAAAAGTCGATTAAGATTTGTCATTTTTGGCAGTGATTTTATTAGCCTATTAGATGCACAATGAGTTGGAGAATCAGATAAACCCACTTCCGGTAGTCTAGCTGCAAGAGAAATGCCTTAAATTGCCGTTTGAAGCTTCAACTTTGGGTTCCCAGTTCCCGTTATTTGGGTATCGAAAAAAAAAGTCGATTAAGATTTGTCATTTTTGCTAGTGATTTTATTAGCCTATTAGATGTACAATGAGTTGGAGAATCTGATAAACCCCACTTCCGGTAGCCTAGCTGCAAGTGAAATGCCTTAAATTGCCGTTTGAAGCTTCAACTTTGGGTTCCCAGTTCCCGTTATTTGGGTATCGAAAAAAAAAGTCGATTAAGATTTGTCATTTTTGGTAGTGATTTTTTTAGCCTATTAGATGCACAATGAGTTGGAGAATCAGATAAACCCCACTTCCGGTAGCCTAGCTGCAAGAGAAATGCCTTAAATTGCCGTTTGAATCTTCAACTTTGGGTTCCCAGTTCCCGTTATTTGGGTATCGAAAAAAAAAGTCGATTAAGATTTGTCATTTTTGGTAGTGATTTTATTAGCCTATTAGATGCACAATGAGTTGGAGAATCTGATAAACCCCACTTCCGGTAGCCTAGCTGCAAGAGAAATGCCTTAAATTGCCGTTTGAAGCTTCAACTTTGGGTTCCCAGTTCCCGTTATTTGGGTATCGAAAAAAAAAGTCGATTAAGATTTGTCATTTTTGCTAGTGATTTTATTAGCCTATTAGATGCACAATGAGTTGGAGAATCTGATAAACCCCACTTCCGGTAGCCTAGCTGCAAGTGAAATGCCTTAAATTGCCGTTTGCAGCTTCAACTTTGGGTTCCCAGTTCCCGTTATTTGGGTATCGAAAAAAAAAGTCGATTAAGATTTGTCATTTTTGCTAGTGATTTTATTAGCCTATTAGATGCACAATGAGTTGGAGAATCTGATAAACCCCACTTCCGGTAGCCTAGCTGCAAGAGAAATGCCTTAAATTGCCGTTTGAAGCTTCAACTTTGGGTTCCCAGTTCCCGTTATTTGGGTATCGAAAAAAAAAGTCGATTAAGATTTGTCATTTTTGCTAGTGATTTTATTAGCCTATTAGATGCACAATGAGTTGGAGAATCAGATAAACCCCACATCCGGTAGCCTAGCTTCAACAGAAATGCCTTAAATCGCCGTTTGAAGCTTCAACTTTGGGTTCCCAGTTCCCGTTATTTGGGTATCGAAAAAAAAAGTCGATTTAAAATAGTCATTTTTGGTAGGCATTTCATTGGCTTATTAGATGCAGTTTGAGTTGGAGAATCAGATAAACTCCACTTCCGGTAGCCTAGCTGCAAGAGAAATGCCTTAAATCGCCGTTTGAAGCTTCAACTTTAGTTCCCCAGTTCACGTTATTTGGGTATCGAAAAAAAAAGTCGATTTAAAATTGTCATTTTTGATAGGCATTTCATTGGCTTATTAGATGCAGTATGAGTTGGAGAATCAGATAAACCCCACTTCCGGTAGCCTAGCTGCAAGAGAAATGCCTTAAATTGCCGTTTGAAGCTTCAACTTTGGGTTCCCAGTTCCCGTTATTTGGGTATCGAAAAAAAAAGTCGATTAAGATTTGTCATTTTTGCTAGTGATTTTATTAGCCTATTAGATGCACAATGAGTTGGAGAATCTGATAAACCCCACTTCCGGTAGCCTAGCTGCAAGAGAAATGCCTTAAATTGCCGTTTGAAGCTTCAACTTTGGGTACCCAGTTCCCGTTATTTGGGTATCGAAAAAAGAAGTCGATTAAGATTTGTCATTTTTGGTAGTGATTTTATTAGCCTATTAGATGCACAATGAGTTGGAGAATCTGATAAACCCCACTTCCGGTAGCCTAGCTGCAAGTGAAATGCCTTAAATTGCCGTTTGAAGCTTCAACTTTGGGTTCCCAGTTCCCGTTATTTGGGTATCGAAAAAAAAAGTCGATTAAGATTTGTCATTTTTGCTAGTGATTTTATTAGCCTATTAGATGCACAATGAGTTGGAGAATCTGATAAACCCCACTTCCGGTAGCCTAGCTGCAAGAGAAATGCCTTAATTTGCCGTTTGAAGCTTCAACTTTGGGTTCCCAGTTCCCGTTATTTGGGTATCGAAAAAAAAAGTCGATTAAGATTTGTCATTTTTGGTAGTGATTTTTTTAGCCTATTAGATGCACAATGAGTTGGAGAATCTGATAAACCCCACTCCCGGTAGCCTAGCTGCAAGAGAAATGCCTTAAATTGCCGTTTGAAGCTTCAACTTTGGGTTCCCAGTTCCCGTTATTTGGGTATCGAAAAAAAAAGTCGATTAAGATTTGTCATTTTTGCTAGTGATTTTATTAGCCTATTAGATGCACAATGAGTTGGAGAATCAGATAAACCCCACATCCGGTAGCCTAGCTTCAACAGAAATGCCTTAAATCGCCGTTTGAAGCTTCAACTTTGGGTTCCCAGTTCCCGTTATTTGGGTATCGAAAAAAAAAGTCGATTTAAAATAGTCATTTTTGGTAGGCATTTCATTGGCTTATTAGATGCAGTTTGAGTTGGAGAATCAGATAAACTCCACTTCCGGTAGCCTAGCTGCAAGAGAAATGCCTTAAATCGCCGTTTGAAGCTTCAACTTTAGTTCCCCAGTTCACGTTATTTGGGTATCGAAAAAAAAAGTCGATTTAAAATTGTCATTTTTGATAGGCATTTCATTGGCTTATTAGATGCAGTATGAGTTGGAGAATCAGATAAACCCCACTTCCGGTAGCCTAGCTGCAAGAGAAATGCCTTAAATTGCCGTTTGAAGCTTCAACTTTGGGTTCCCAGTTCCCGTTATTTGGGTATCGAAAAAAAAAGTCGATTAAGATTTGTCATTTTTGCTAGTGATTTTATTAGCCTATTAGATGCACAATGAGTTGGAGAATCTGATAAACCCCACTTCCGGTAGCCTAGCTGCAAGAGAAATGCCTTAAATTGCCGTTTGAAGCTTCAACTTTGGGTACCCAGTTCCCGTTATTTGGGTATCGAAAAAAGAAGTCGATTAAGATTTGTCATTTTTGGTAGTGATTTTATTAGCCTATTAGATGCACAATGAGTTGGAGAATCTGATAAACCCCACTTCCGGTAGCCTAGCTGCAAGTGAAATGCCTTAAATTGCCGTTTGAAGCTTCAACTTTGGGTTCCCAGTTCCCGTTATTTGGGTATCGAAAAAAAAAGTCGATTAAGATTTGTCATTTTTGCTAGTGATTTTATTAGCCTATTAGATGCACAATGAGTTGGAGAATCTGATAAACCCCACTTCCGGTAGCCTAGCTGCAAGAGAAATGCCTTAATTTGCCGTTTGAAGCTTCAACTTTGGGTTCCCAGTTCCCGTTATTTGGGTATCGAAAAAAAAAGTCGATTAAGATTTGTCATTTTTGGTAGTGATTTTTTTAGCCTATTAGATGCACAATGAGTTGGAGAATCTGATAAACCCCACTCCCGGTAGCCTAGCTGCAAGAGAAATGCCTTAAATTGCCGTTTGAAGCTTCAACTTTGGGTTCCCAGTTCCCGTTATTTGGGTATCGAAAAAAAAAGTCGATTAAGATTTGTCATTTTTGGTAGTGATTTTATTAGCCTATTAGATGCACAATGAGTTGGAGAATCAGATAAACCCCACTTCCGGTAGCCTAGCTGCAAGTGAAATGCCTTAAATTGCCGTTTGAAGCCTCAACTTTGGGTTCCCAGTTCACGTTATTTGGGTATCGAAAAAAAAAGTCGTTTAAGATTTGTCATTTTTGGTAGTGATTTTATTAGCCTATTCGATGCACAATGAGTTGGAGAATCTGATAAACCCCACTTCCGGTAGTCTAGCTGCAAGAGAAATGCCTTAAATTGCCGTTTGAAGCCTCAACTTTGGGTTCCCAGTTCACGTTATTTGGGTATCGAAAAAAAAAGTCGTTCAAGATTTGTCATTTTTGGTAGTGATTTTATTAGCCTATTCGATGCACAATGAGTTGGAGAATCTGATAAACCCCACTTCCGGTAGTCTAGCTGGAAGAGAAATACCTTAAATTGCCGTTTGAAGCTTCAACTTTGGGTTCCCAGTTCACGTTATTTGGGTATCGAAAAAAAAAGTCGTTTAAGATTTGTCATTTTTGGTAGTGATTTTATTAGCCTATTCGATGCACAATGAGTTGGAGAATCTGATAAACCCCACTTCCGGTAGTCTAGCTGCAAGAGAAATGCCCTAAATTGCCGTTTGAAGCCTCAACTTTGGGTTCCCAGTTCACGTTATTTGGGTATCGAAAAAAAAAGTCGTTTAAGATTTGTCATTTTTGGTAGTGATTTTATTAGCCTATTAGATGCACAATGAGTTGGAGAATCTGATAAACCCCACTTCCGGTAGCCTAGCTGCAAGAGAAATGCCTTAAATCGCCGTTTGAAGCTTCAACTTTAGTTCCCCAGTTCACGTTATTGGGTATCGAAAAAAAAAGTCGATTTAAAATTGTCATTTTTGATAGGCATTTCATTGGCTTATTAGATGCAGTATGAGTTGGAGAATCAGATAAACCCCACTTCCGGTAGCCTAGCTGCAAGAGAAATGCCTTAAATTGCCGTTTGAAGCTTCAACTTTGGGTTCCCAGTTCCCGTTATTTGGGTATCGAAAAAAGAAGTCGATTAAGATTTGTCATTTTTGGTAGTGATTTTATTAGCCTATTAGATGCACAATGAGTTGGAGAATCTGATAAACCCCACTTCCGGTAGCCTAGCTGCAAGAGAAATTCCTTAAATTGCCGTTTGAAGCTTCAACTTTGGGTTCCCAGTTCCCGTTATTTGGGTATCGAAAAAAAAAGTCGATTAAGATTTGTCATTTTGGGTAGTGATTTTTTTAGCCTATTAGATGCACAATGAGTTGGAGAATCTGATAAACCCCACTTCCGGTAGCCTAGCTGCAAGTGAAATGCCTTAAATTGCCGTTTGAAGCTTCAACTTTGGGTTCCCAGTTCCCGTTATTTGGGTATCGAAAAAAAAAGTCTATTAAGATTTGTCATTTTTGCTAGTGATTTTATTAGCCTATTAGATGCACAATGAGTTGCAGAATCTGATAAACCCCACTTCCGGTAGCCTAGCTACAAGTGAAATGCCTTAAATTGCCGTTTGAAGCTTCAACTTTGGGTTCCCAGTTCCCGTTATTTGGGTATCGAAAAAAAAAGTCGATTAAGATTTTTAATTTTTGCTAGTGATTTTATTAGCCTATTAGATGCACAATGAGTTGGAGAATCTGATAAACCCCACTTCCGGTAGCCTAGCTGCAAGAGAAATGCCTTAAATTGCCGTTTGAAGCTTCAACTTTGGGTTCCCAGTTCCCGTCATTTGGGTATCGAAAAAAAAAGACGATTAAGATTTGTCATTTTTGGTAGTGATTTTATTAGCCCATTAGATGCACAATGAGTTGGAGAATCTGATAAACCCCACTTCCGGTAGCCTAGCTGCAAGAGAAATGCCTTAATTTGCCGTTTGAAGCTTCAACTTTGGGTTCCCAGTTCCCGTTATTTGGGTATCGAAAAAAAAAGTCGATTAAGATTTGTCATTTTTGGTAGTGATTTTTTTAGCCTATTAGATGCACAATGAGTTGGAGAATCTGATAAACCCCACTCCCGGTAGCCTAGCTGCAAGAGAAATGCCTTAAATTGCCGTTTGAAGCTTCAACTTTGGGTTCCCAGTTCCCGTTATTTGGGTATCGAAAAAAAAAGTCGATTAAGATTTGTCATTTTTGGTAGTGATTTTATTAGCCTATTAGATGCACAATGAGTTGGAGAATCAGATAAACCCCACTTCCGGTAGCCTAGCTGCAAGAGAAATGCCTTAAATTGCCGTTTGAAGCCTCAACTTTGGGTTCCCAGTTCACGTTATTTGGGTATCGAAAAAAAAAGTCGTTTAAGATTTGTCATTTTTGGTAGTGATTTTATTAGCCTATTCGATGCACAATGAGTTGGAGAATCTGATAAACCCCACTTCCGGTAGTCTAGCTGCAAGAGAAATGCCTTAAATTGCCGTTTGAAGCCTCAACTTTGGGTTCCCAGTTCACGTTATTTGGGTATCGAAAAAAAAAGTCGTTTAAGATTTGTCATTTTTGGTAGTGATTTTATTAGCCTATTCGATGCACAATGAGTTGGAGAATCTGATAAACCCCACTTCCGGTAGTCTAGCTGCAAGAGAAATGCCTTAAATTGCCGTTTGAAGCTTCAACTTTGGGTTCCCAGTTCACGTTATTTGGGTATCGAAAAAAAAAGTCGTTTAAGATTTGTCATTTTTGGTAGTGATTTTATTAGCCTATTCGATGCACAATGAGTTGGAGAATCTGATAAACCCCACTTCCGGTAGTCTAGCTGCAAGAGAAATGCCTTAAATTGCCGTTTGAAGCCTCAACTTTGGGTTCCCAGTTCACGTTATTTGGGTATCGAAAAAAAAAGTCGTTTAAGATTTGTCATTTTTGGTAGTGATTTTATTAGCCTATTCGATGCACAATGAGTTGGAGAATCTGATAAACCCCACTTCCGGTAGTCTAGCTGCAAGAGAAATGCCTTAAATTGCCGTTTGAAGCCTCAACTTTGGGTTCCCAGTTCACGTTATTTGGGTATCGAAAAAAAAAGTCTTTTAAGATTTGTCATTTTTGGTAGTGATTTTATTAGCCTATTCGATGCACAATGAGTTGGAGAATCTGATAAACCCCACTTCCGGTCGTCTAGCTGCAAGAGAAATGCCTTAAATTGCCGTTTGAAGCTTCAACTTTGGGATCCCAGTTCACGTTATTTGGGTATCGAAAAAAAAAGTCGTTTAAGATTTGTCATTTTTGGTAGTGATTTTATTAGCCTATTCGATGCACAATGAGTTGGAGAATCTGATAAACCCCACTTCCGGTAGTCTAGCTGCAAGAGAAATGCCTTAAATTGCCGTTTGAAGCTTCAACTTTGGGTTCCCAGTTCACGTTATTTGGGTATCGAAAAATAAGTCGTTTAAGATTTGTCATTTTTGGTAGTGATTTTATTAGCCTATTCGATGCACAATGAGTTGGAGAATCTGATAAACCCCACTTCCGGTAGTCTAGCTGCAAGAGAAATGCCTTAAATTGCCGTTTGAAGCTTCAACTTTGGGTTCCCAGTTCACGTTATTTGGGTATCGAAAAAAAAAGTCGTTTAAGATTTGTCATTTTTGGTAGTGATTTTATTAGCCTATTCGATGCACAATGAGTTGGAGAATCTGATAAACCCCACTTCCGGTAGTCTAGCTGCAAGAGAAATGCCTTAAATTGCCGTTTGAAGCCTCAACTTTGGGTTCCCAGTTCACGTTATTTGGGTATCGAAAAAAAAAGTCGTTTAAGATTTGTCATTTTTGGTAGTGATTTTATTAGCCTATTCGATGCACAATGAGTTGGAGAATCTGATAAACCCCACTTCCGGTAGTCTAGCTGCAAGAGAAATGCCTTAAATTGCCGTTTGAGCCTCAACTTTGGGTTCCCAGTTCCCATTATTTGGGTATCGAAAAAAAAAGTCGATTAAGATTTGTCATTTTTGGTAGTGATTTTATTAGCCTATTAGATGCACAATGAGTTGGAGAATCTGATAAAACCCACTTCCGGTAGCCTAGCTGCAAGAGAAATGCCTTAAATTGCCGTTTGAAGCTTCAACTTTGGGTTCCCAGTTCCCGTTATTTGGGTATCGAAAAAAAAAGTCGATTAAGATTTGTCATTTTTGGTAGTGATTTTATTAGCCTATTAGATGCACAATGAGTTGGAGAATCTGATAAACACCACTTCCGGTAGCCTAGCTGCAAGAGAAATGCCTTAAATTGCCGTTTGAAGCTTCAACTTTGGGTTCCCAGTTCCCGTTATTTGGGTATCGAAAAAAAAAGTCGATTAAGATTTGTCATTTTTGGTAGTGATTTTATTAGCCTATTCGATGCACAATGAGTTGGAGAATCTGATAAACCCCACTTCCGGTAGTCTAGCTGCAAGAGAAATGCCTTAAATTGCCGTTTGAAGCTTCAACTTTGGGTTCCCAGTTCACGTTATTTGGGTATCGAAAAAAAAAGTCGTTTAAGATTTGTCATTTTTGGTAGTGATTTTATTAGCCTATTCGATGCACAATGAGTTGGAGAATCTGATAAACCCCACTTCCGGTAGTCTAGCTGCAAGAGAAATGCCTTAAATTGCCGTTTGAAGCTTCAACTTTGGGTTCCCAGTTCACGTTATTTGGGTATCGAAAAAAAAAGTCGTTTAAGATTTGTCATTTTTGGTAGTGATTTTATTAGCCTATTCGATGCACAATGAGTTGGAGAATCTGATAAACCCCACTTCCGGTAGTCTAGCTGCAAGAGAAATGCCTTAAATTGCCGTTTGAAGCCTCAACTTTGGGTTCCCAGTTCACGTTATTTGGGTATCGAAAAAAAAAGTCGTTTAAGATTTGTCATTTTTGGTAGTGATTTTATTAGCCTATTCGATGCACAATGAGTTGGAGAATCTGATAAACCCCACTTCCGGTAGTCTAGCTGCAAGAGAAATGCCTTAAATTGCCGTTTGAGCCTCAACTTTGGGTTCCCAGTTCCCGTTATTTGGGTATCGAAAAAAAAAGTCGATTAAGATTTGTCATTTTTGGTAGTGATTTTATTAGCCTATTAGATGCACAATGAGTTGGAGAATCTGATAAAACCCACTTCCGGTAGCCTAGCTGCAAGAGAAATGCCTTAAATTGCCGTTTGAAGCTTCAACTTTGGGTTCCCAGTTCCCGTTATTTGGGTATCGAAAAAAAAAGTCGATTAAGATTTGTCATTTTTGGTAGTGATTTTATTAGCCTATTAGATGCACAATGAGTTGGAGAATCTGATAAACACCACTTCCGGTAGCCTAGCTGCAAGAGAAATGCCTTAAATTGCCGTTTGAAGCTTCAACTTTGGGTTCCCAGTTCCCGTTATTTGGGTATCGAAAAAAAAAGTCGATTAAGATTTGTCATTTTTGGTAGTGATTTTATTAGCCTATTAGATGCACAATGAGTTGGAGAATCTGATAAACCCCACTTCCGGTAGCCTAGCTGCAAGAGAAATGCCTTAAATTGCCGTTTGAAGCTTCAACTTTGGGTTCCCAGTTCCCGTTATTTGGGTATCGAAAAAAAAAGTCGTTTAAGATTTGTCATTTTTGGTAGTGATTTTATTAGCCTATTAGATGCACAATGAGTTGGAGAATCTGATAAACCCCACTTCCGGTAGCCTAGCTGCAAGGGAAATGCCTTAAATTGCCGTTTGAAGCTTCAACTTTGGGTTCCCAGTTCCCGTTATTTGGGTATCGAAAAAAAAAGTCGATTAAGATTTGTCATTTTTGCTAGTGATTTTATTAGCCTATTAGATGCACAATGAGTTGGAGAATCTGATAAACCCCACTTCCGGTAGCCTAGCTGCAAGAGAAATGCCTTAAATTGCCGTTTGAAGCTTCAACTTTGGGTTCCCAGTTCCCGTTATTTGGGTATCGAAAAAAAAAGTCGATTAAGATTTGTCATTTTTGCTAGTGATTTTATTAGCCTATTAGATGCACAATGAGTTGGAGAATCTGATAAACCCCGCTTCCGGTAGCCTAGCTGCAAGAAAAATGCCTTAAATTGCCGTTTGAAGCTTCAACTTTGGGTTCCCAGTTCCCGTTATTTGGGTATCGAAAAAAAAAGTCGATTAAGATTTGTCATTTTTGGTAGTGATTTTATTAGCCTATTAGATGCACAATGAGTTGGAGAATCTGATAAACCCCACTTCCGGTAGCCTAGCTGCAAGAGAAATGCCTTAAATTGCCGTTTGAAGCTTCAACTTTGGGTTCCCAGTTCCCGTTATTTGGGTATCGAAAAAAAAAGTCGATTAAGATTTGTCATTTTTGGTAGTGATTTTATTAGCCTATTAGATGCACAATGAGTTGGAGAATCTGATAAACCCCACTTCCGGTAGCCTAGCTGCAAGAGAAATGCCTTAAATTGCCGTTTGAAGCTTCAACTTTGGGTTCCCAGTTCCCGTTATTTGGGTATCGAAAAAAAAAGTCGATTAAGATTTGTCATTTTTGGTAGTGATTTTATTAGCCTATTAGATGCACAATGAGTTGGAGAATCTGATAAACCCCACTTCCGGTAGCCTAGCTGCAAGAGAAATGCCTTAAATTGCCTTTTGAAGCTTCAACTTTGGGTTCCCAGTTCCCGTTATTTGGGTATCGAAAAAAAAAGTCGATTAAGATTTGTCATTTTTGGTAGTGATTTTATTAGCCTATTAGATGCACAATGAGTTGGAGAATCTGATAAACCCCACTTCCGGTAGCCTAGCTGCAAGAGAAATGCCTTAAATTGCCGTTTGAAGCTTCAACTTTGGGTTCCCAGTTCCCGTTATTTGGGTATCGAAAAAAAAAGTCTATTAAGATTTGTCATTTTTGGTAGTGATTTTATTAGCCTATTAGATGCACAATGAGTTGGAGAATCTGATAAACCCCACTTCCGGTAGCCTAGCTGCAAGAGAAATGCCTTAAATTGCCGTTTGAAGCTTCAACTTTAGGTTCCCAGTTCCCGTTATTTGGGTATCGAAAAAAAAAGTCGATTAAGATTTGTCATTTTTGCTAGTGATTTTATTAGCCTATTAGATGCACAATGAGTTGGAGAATCTGATAAACCCCACTTCCGGTAGCCTAGCTGCAAGTGAAACGCCTTAAATTGCCGTTTGCAGCTTCAACTTTGGGTTCCCAGTTCCCGTTATTTGGGTATCGAAAAAAAAAGTCGATTAAGATTTGTCATTTTTGGTAGTGATTTTATTAGCCTATTAGATGCACAATGAGTTGGAGAATCTGATAAACCCCACTTCCGGTAGCCTAGCTGCAAGAGAAATGCCTTAAATTGCCGTTTGAAGCTTCAACTTTGGGTTCCCAGTTCCCGTTATTTGGGTATCGAAAAAAAAAGTCGATTAAGATTTGTCATTTTTGCTAGTGATTTTATTAGCCTATTAGATGCACAATGAGTTGGAGAATCAGATAAACCCCACATCCGGTAGCCTAGCTTCAACAGAAATGCCTTAAATCGCCGTTTGAAGCTTCAACTTTGGGTGCCCAGTTCGCGTTATTTGGGTATCGAAAAAAAAAGTCGATTTAAAATAGTCATTTTTGGTAGGCATTTCATTGGCTTATTAGATGCAGTTTGAGTTGGAGAATCAGATAAACTCCACTTCCGGTAGCCTAGCTGCAAGAGAAATGCCTTAAATCGCCGTTTGAAGCTTCAACTTTAGATCCCCAGTTCACGTTATTTGGGTATCGAAAAAAAAAGTCGATTTAAAATTGTCATTTTTGGTAGGCATTTCATTGGCCTATTAGATGCAGTATGAGTTGGAGAATCAGATAAACCCCACTTCCGGTAGCCTAGCTGCAAGAGAAATGCCTTAAATTGCCGTTTGAAGCTTCAACTTTGGGTTCCCAGTTCCCGTTATTTGGGTATCGAAAAAAAAAGTCGATTAAGATTTGTCATTTTTGCTAGTGATTTTATTAGCCTATTAGATGCACAATGAGTTGGAGAATCTGATAAACCCCACTTCCGGTAGCCTAGCTGCAAGAGAAATGCCTTAAATTGCCGTTTGAAGCTTCAACTTTGGGTTCCCAGTTCCCGTTATTTGGGTATCGAAAAAAAAAGTCGATTAAGATTTGTCATTTTTGCTAGTGATTTTATTAGCCTATTAGATGCACAATGAGTTGGAGAATCTGATAAACCCCACTTCCGGTAGCCTAGCTGCAAGAGAAATGCCTTAAATTGCCGTTTGAAGCTTCAACTTTGGGTTCCCAGTTCCCGTTATTTGGGTATCGAAAAAAAAAGTCGATTAAGATTTGTCATTTTTGCTAGTGATTTTATTAGCCTATTAGATGCACAATGAGTTGGAGAATCTGATAAACCCCACTTCCGGTAGCCTAGCTGCAATAGAAATGCCTTAAATCGCCGTTTGAAGCTTCAACTTTAGTTCCCCAGTTCACGTTATTTGGGTATCGAAAAAAAAAGTCGATTTAAAATTGTCATTTTTGATAGGCATTTCATTGGCTTATTAGATGCAGTATGAGTTGGAGAATCAGATAAACCCCACTTCCGGTAGCCTAGCTGCAAGAGAAATGCCTTAAATTGCCGTTTGAAGCTTCAACTTTGGGTTCCCAGTTCCCGTTATTTGGGTATCGAAAAAAAAAGTCGATAAAGATTTGTCATTTTTGCTAGTGATTTTATTAGCCTATTAGATGCACAATGAGTTGGAGAATCTGATAAACCCCACTTCCGGTAGCCTAGCTGCAAGAGAAATGCCTTAAATTGCCGTTTGAAGCTTCAACTTTGGGTTCCCAGTTCCCGTTATTTGGGTATCGAAAAAAAAAGTCGATTAAGATTTGTCATTTTTGCTAGTGATTTTATTAGCCTATTAGATGCACAATGAGTTGGAGAATCTGATAAACCCCACTTCCGGTAGCCTAGCTGCAAGAGAAATGCCTTAAATTGCTGTTTGAAGCTTCAACTTTGGGTTCCCAGTTCCCGTCATTTGGGTATCGAAAAAAAAAGACGATTAAGATTTGTCATTTTTGGTAGTGATTTTATTAGCCTATTAGATGCACAATGAGTTGGAGAATCTGATAAACCCCACTTCCGGTAGCGTAGCTGCAAGAGAAATGCCTTAATTTGCCGTTTGAAGCTTCAACTTTGGGTTCCCAGTTCCCGTTATTTGGGTATCGAAAAAAAAAGTCGATTAAGATTTGTCATTTTTGGTAGTGATTTTTTTAGCCTATTAGATGCACAATGAGTTGGAGAATCTGATAAACCCCACTCCCGGTAGCCTAGCTGCAAGAGAAATGCCTTAAATTGCCGTTTGAAGCTTCAACTTTGGGTTCCCAGTTCCCGTTATTTGGGTATCGAAAAAAAAAGTCGATTAAGATTTGTCATTTTTGGTAGTGATTTTATTAGCCTATTAGATGCACAATGAGTTGGAGAATCTGATAAACCTCACTTCCGGTAGCCTAGCTGCAAGAGAAATGCCTTAAATTGCCGTTTGAAGCTTCAACTTTGGGTTCCCAGTTCCCGTTATTTGGGTATCGAAAAAAAAAGTCGATTAAGATTTGTCATTTTTGCTAGTGATTTTATTAGCCTATTAGATGCACAATGAGTTGGAGAATCTGATAAACACCACTTCCGGTAGCCTAGCTGCAAGAGAAATGCCTTAAATTGCCGTTTGAAGCTTCAACTTTGGGTTCCCAGTTCCCGTTATTTGGGTATCGAAAAAAAAAGTCGTTTAAGATTTGTCATTTTTGATAGGTATATTTTTAGCTTATTTTACGCAAGATGAGTTGGAGAATCAGATAAACCCCACATCCTGTAGCCTAGCTTCAACAGAAATGCCTTAAATCGCCGTTTGAAGCTTCAACTTTGGGTGCCCAGTTCGCGTTATTTGGGTATCGAAAAAAAAAGTCGATTTAAAATAGTCATTTTTGGTAGGCATTTTATTGGCTTATTAGATGCAGTTTGAGTTGGAGAATCACATAAAACCCACTTCCGGTAGCCTAGCTGCAAGAGAAATGCCTTAAATCGCCGTTTGAAGCTTCAACTTTAGTTCCCCAGTTCACGTTATTTGGGTATCGAAAAAAAAAGTCGATTTAAAATTGTCATTTTTGGTAGGCATTTCATTGGCCTATTAGATGCAGTATGAGTTGGAGAATCAGATAAACCCCACTTCCGGTAACTTAGCTGCAAGTGAAATGCCTTAAATCGCCGTTTGAAGCTTCAACTTTGGGTCCCCAGTTCGCGTTATTTGGGTAACGAAAAAAAAAGTCGATTTAAAATTGTCATTTTTGCTAATCATTTTATTGGCTTATTAGATGCAGTATGAGTTGGAGAATCAGATAAACCCCACATCCGGCAGTCTAGGTGCAATTGAAATGCCTTAAATCGCCGCTTGAATCTTTAACTTTGGGTCCCCAGCTGGCGTTATTTGGGTATCGAAAAAAAAAGTCGATTTAAAATTGTCTTTTTTTGTAGGCATTTTATGGGCTAATTAAATGCAGTATGAGTTGGAGAATCAGATAAACCCCACATCCGGTAGTCTCGCTGCAAGAGAAATGCCTTAAATCGTCGTTTGAATCTTCAACTTTGGGTCCCCAGTTGGCGTTATTTGGGTATCGAAAAAAAAGTCTATTTAAAATTGTCATTTTTCGTAGTCATTTTATTGGCTTATTAGATGCAGTATGAGTTGGAGAATCAGATAAACCCCACTTCCGGTAGCTTAGCTGCCAATGAAATGCCTTAAATCGTCGTTTGAAGCTTCAACTTTGGGTCCCCAGTTCGCGTTATTTGGGTTTCGATAAAAAACGTCGATTTAAAATTGTATTTTTTGGTAGGCATTTCATTGGCTTATTAGATGCATTATGAGTTGTAGAATCAGATAAACCACACTTCCGGTAGCGTAGCTGCAAGAGAAATGCCTTAAATCGTCGTTTGAAGCTTCAACTTTGGGTCCCCAGTTCGCGTTATTTGGGTGTCGAAAAAAAAAGTCGATTTAAAATTGTATTTTTTGATAGGCATTTTATTAGCTTATTTGACGTAAGATGATTTGGAGAAACAGATAAAACCACTTCCAGTAGCCTTGCTGCAATAGTAATTCTTTAATCGTCGTTTGAAGCTTCAACTTAGGGTCTCCAGTTCGCGTTATTTGTTATCGAAAAAAAAAGTCGATTTAAAATTTTATTTTTTGGCAGTCATTTTATTAGCTTATTTGACGTAAGATGAGTTCGTGAAACAGATAAAACCACTTCCGGTAGCCTAGCTGCAAGAGAAATGCCTTAAATCGTCATTTGAAGCTTCAACTTTGGTTCCACAGTTCGCGTTATTTGGGTATCGAAAAAAACAGTCGATTTAAATTTGTATTTTTTGGCAGTCATTTTATTAGCTTATTCGTCGTACATTGAGTTGGAGAAACAGATAAAACCACTTCCAGTAGCCTAGCTGCAAGAGAAATGCCTTAAATCGTCGTTTGAAGCTTGAACTTTGGGTCCCCAGTTCCCGTTATGTGGGTATCGGAAAAAAAGTCGATTTAAATTTGTATTTTTGGTTAGGCATTTTATTAGCTTATTCGACGTAAGATGAGTTTGCGTATCGAAAAAAGAATTGGATTTAAAATTGTATTTTTTGATAGGCATTTTATTTGCTTATTTGACGTAAGATCAGTTGGAGAAAAAATAAAACCACTTCCAGTAGCCTTGCTGCAATAGAAATGCTTTAATCGTCGTTTGAAGCTTCAACTTAGGGTCTCCAGTTCGCGTTATTTCTTATCGAAAAAAGAAGTCGATTTCAAATTGTATTATTTGATAGGCATTTTATTAGCTTATTCGACGTTAGTTGAGTTTGAGAAACAGATAAAACCACTTCCAGTAGTCTTCCTGCAATAGAAATGCTTTAATCGTCGTTTGAAGCTTCAACTTTGGGTCCCCAGTTCGCGTTATTTGGGTTTCGAAAAAAAAAGTCGTTTTAAATTTGTATTTTTTGATAGGCATTTTATTAGCTTATTCGACGTAAGTTGACTTGGAGAAACAGATAAAACCACTTTCAGTAGCCTAACTGCAAAAGAAATTCCTTAAATTGTCGTTTGAAGGTTCAGCTTTGAATCCCAAGTTCGCGTTATTTGGGTATCGAAAAAAAATAGTCGATTTAAAATTGTATTTTTTGATAGGCATTTTATTAGCTTATTCGACGTATTTTGTGTTTTAGAAACAGATAAAACCACTTCCGGTAGCCTAGCTGCAAGAGAAATGCCTTAAATCGTCGTTTGAAGGTTCAACTTTGAATCCCCATTTCGCGTTATTTGGGTTTCGAAAAAAAAAGTCGATTTAAAATTTTATTTTTTGATAGGCATTTTTTAGCTTATTCGACGCATTTTGAGTTGTAGAAACAGATAAAACCAATTCCAGTAGCCTAGCTGCAAGAGAAATGAATTTGTTTGAATTTTGATGCGGACGAAAACTTGGGAATCTCTCACTATTTCTCTACTTTATAACTTTTTTCCAGCAGATGAAATCTCAGTCACCGCTGACAATTTACGGTGTCCGAAAAGCGGTTTGCTCGAAGAGATCGCATTTCAACTTTTTCCTCTCTAAGGCACCCTCATGAAATTGATATCAGATTGTGAGGAATTTCCTGCTTAATCCATGAGTCAAAGAATTATTTCAGTCGATTGTTTAGGGAGGGAGTGACGTTCGACGATACGGGACCTCATGTTAGTGAATTTGTTGGAATTTTGAGGCGGACCAAAACTGGGTGATCCCTCACCATTTCACTGCTTTATAACTTTTTTCCAGCAGATGAAATCTCTTCAAAATTGGTATTAAATTGTGCGAAATCTCTCAATCTGTCCATGTCTGCAAGCATTTGTCAGTAGCTTTTACAGGGCAAAGTCTAGCTTCGATCGTGTCGCTGCTGTCACCGCTGGCAATTTACGGTGTCAGAAAAGCTGTTTCCACGAAGTGATCGCATTTCAACTTTTTCCACTCTAGGGCACCCTCATGAAATTGATATCAGATTGTGAGGAATTTCCTGCTTAATCCATGAGTCAAAGAATTATTTCAGTCGATTGTTTAGGGAGGGAGTGACGTTAGACGATACGGGACCTCATGTTAGTGAATTTGTTGGAATTTTGAGGCGGACCAAAACTGGGTGATCCCTCACCATTTCACTGCTTTATAACTTTTTTCCAGCAGATGAAATCTCTTCAAAATTGATATTAAATTGTGCGAAATCTCTCAATCTGTCCATGTCTGCAAGCATTTGTCAGTAGCTTTTACAGGGCAAAGTCTAGCTTCGATCGTGTCGCTGCTGTCACCGCTGGCAATTTACGGTGTCAGAAAAGCTGTTTCCACGAAGTGATCGCATTTCAACTTTTTCCACTCTAGGGCACCCTCATGAAATTGATATCAGATTGTGAGGAATTTCCTGCTTAATCCATGAGTCAAAGAATTATTTCAGTCGATTGTGTAGAGAGGGAGTGACGTTCGATGATACGGGACCTCGTGTTTGTGAAAACATTGACTTTGATAATAAAATCTGACCGTACCAATATTTGTTCACCTGATTTAAAGTATCAAAATTTCATTTCAGTTAATAAAGTTTTTTTTTGTTTCATTTCATACGATGGCAAAAATTCTTATAAAAAATAATTTTTTGAACTTTTTCTGAAATAAAAATCGGAAAATGAAAGGAAAAGAAAAATTAAATAATGAAACAGTCATATTGGTAATAAGTCTAGAGACACGGTGGAGTATTTGATAACGGCTTGGCGCCATGTTCGAATTCCCTTGGAAAAGATATGAATCCTCTTCTTCTCACCAGCTATCGGTAAATAGCAGTACAAACTGAGTTCTATAGACTAAACGTGTATCGCGCATGGCACTTAACTGAATCGGAGAGCCGAGCTCGAATTCCCAGTTGAATCCATTACATTCGCTTACGTGTTAATTCCCTTGCGATAGGTATGAATGCACTTTTTCTTCCCAAGCTATGGGTTAATATCAGTACAGACCGGGTTCTATAGCCTTGGATTGCATCTGATCTACTGCAGAAAGAAATGACAGCCTACTGCAAGAAAAAATCTGCCTCATCAGTAGTGTATCGATAGGTACATGATCGCCTAAACGTGTATCATGCATGGCACATAACTGACTGGTGTGTTTTTTAAGAAGATCGAGATCAGCAATATGTATCAGGTAATCTGGAGTTGAAATTATCTGGATACCAACAAGGTCTTTGAACCCAGCCATGTTGTCTGGCGGAAGGCAGGTAACAATTGTTTCCATTAAATAACCCTTGCATGATTAGATGGATAAGTTTCAATGCTTTTTTAAATTGTAAAAGTTAAAGGAGGTTTAATTTCGCTCCTCAAATGTACGTGATGTGATGTCAGTCATCAAGGATAAGTTATTCTTAGGCTTACACAGTAAACAATGTTCCGAGATATTTGATGCCCAAACTTAAAGCATGTCAGAAACGTATATTTAAAACAATAAGTTTAAATACGTTAGTTTTTTGTTTGTATTTTTAAAACATCAGTTGAACATCAAGAAAACGGAAACAAATTTGAAATGAATTAAACATTTATGATGTGAAAAGTTGAAATAGCAATCAAATATTTTTTATCTCCTTTAAATGTGCAATTATAATGACTTCAAAAAATTTCAGATCCATTATTGCATAGGGAGCTTAGCTTATTTCTGAATACCGAGATGCCAGTTCAGGATCTCTAAAACCAGACATAGTTCAGATACAATAGATACTTTGGAGTTGTGCATTCTTCAAAAAGATAATAAATGGAATTGTGGCCCAATTTGGACTCTAATGAGATTATTTCCTTTTTTACAAATTATTTAAGATCTTTTATTATGCTTCATTTTTACCTACTTGCAAAAACTACAATCGAAATAAAAGTTATCAGCAAGGATTTTATTTAATTTTCGTGTATAAAACTTTTCTAATTTTTAATCATATCCAGAGATGAGAGATTAAAAGAAAGTCTTAAAAATGAGTTATCTGTCTACACTGATTTTGCAAGGTAAAATTATTTCCCTCTTTAGAAAAAGAAGTTCGGACCTGAAAAAGGAATATTTTTGAAAATATAAATTGATACATTATTTGCAAACATAATCTTTGGAATCTGTCGGAAGAAGGGATGGTGTCTACATGTGATAATTTTGTATGAGTTTTTTTTTTCTTTTCTTTTTTAAGTCTCTTTCTCATTTTTTATTCCGTAATACCTTCCCTGTCATACCAAAGGGTATTTTTTGAGGGGTGGAAAACATCAAAAGTCACGGTCTTTTAGGAATTGAAGAGTGGATACATCGAAGCTGATAAATTCCATGAATTCTAGAAGCGGATACTGGATTATTAAAGTGATACGAGACAAGAATTCGGTTTAAAGAAAGCAATCAACCAATGTATTTTCAAGCCCGAAAAGTTCATGCTCATATGTTACCCTTGGTTGTTACTAAGCTGAAAATGTGTTGGAACAAGGAATATTAGAAAAAGTCAGCCAGGATGGTAGCAGTTAGGATTCATCCACTGTGCTGATATGCAAGTACAATGAAGATTTAAGAATTTGTGGCAATTATAAGATTGGCGTGAATCACCAAAACTGTTCTGATTCATTGCCACTGCCAAACACTGAAATAACGTACCATGAGTTTGCTGGTATTAAATAATTTGCTAAAGTTAACTTCAAGTCAGCATATAATCAGATAACAATTGATAGCAAGTTTCAAGAAGTCACCACAATGAACATCTTATTGGATTAAACAGAAGGACGTTTGGAGTTAAAAATTCAAAACACAAAATCAAAAAAGCCATCGAAAATGTTTTAGAGGTGATTAAAAATATAATTGTATATGAGAACAGTATTGGCATTGGTGCTTGCAGTAAAGAAGCGCTAAACAGTAAAACGGGGCAAGTTTGAGAAAATTTAATAGGACTGTATGACAATTAATCGTGATAAATGCAAGTTTAATTGGGAAAATCATACTTAGGATATCAAATATCCAAAGATGGTATGTTGCTGGATGATAAACTCGTAAGATATGAGAGATAGCTGCACCCAGAAATAAGAGTCAGGATCTTTTTTGGGATTAACCAATTTCTATAACAGATATCTACCGCGATATAGTGACCTTGTGGAACGATTTAACAGAATAAGGAAGAAGAATACCGAATTTCAATGGACAAAAAGACAGGAGGTTGCTTTCGAGAAATTAAAAAATAAAACACTCGTAAATAAAGCAGTTGTTAAAATTTTGGATTCGGCGAAAAAATTGACGTTAACTACTGATGTCAGTGACTGTGCTATAGCCGCAGTGTTGTCACAGGGGGTATCACCTTGTAATGTACTTATCCGGAAAACTAACATTGACGGAGGCGAATTATTTAAATATTGACAAGGAGGAGGCAATAGCGATTGTGTGGAGCAAAGAAAGAGCTAGAATTTTTTTTTTTTTGCTGGGTAGGACATTTCTATTGAAATCTGATCATAAGCCTTTGGAATTTATATTAAACACCAGAAGAGAGTTCCCAAATGTCAAATCTGCAAAGATATTAATATGGACGATTAGGCTGATGTCGTTTGACTTTGACATTTTATATATTAAAGGAAATACTATTCCGTATGTGGATGCATTATCTTGGTTAAAGTTTGGGAGTAAAAATATTGAAGTAATCGGAAATATTGCGGATAGTTTTTTGTACTAGATAGAAACGGATGTATTATCCTTAAAAGGGCTTAGGCTGGGAAATAGACAGGGACCAGTGTTGAATAGAATTATGGATAGAAATAAAGAGAAATACATGGAAGAATTGCTCTATGACCGAGAGACCTTTTAAAGAATCAAGACACAACGATAGGAAAAGAAATTATGTGTAATGAAGGTTATCCTAGTACCTCCACAGTGTCTGAGAAAAGAATTAATTAAAGCCGTGCACAACGATATACATGGAAGTATATTGGTTACGCATATGTGTTTAACATTGTAAGCATGGTGGCCAGGCTATTCAAGAGGGTGGAAGAACATGGTAAAAAAAAAACCCCAAAGTGTGCAGAAATAAAGAAATTTAGGCAAACTAAAATTCACTTCTGGCCAAAGGAAATGGAGCCCTGGACGTGAGTACATGTGGACCATGGCACCATTAAAGCTATGTAGCAGGAGTATTGTTCTCTTGACGGTCGTTCAAACAGAATGTTCGTAAGTGCCGCTTGGCCGCTATTTACATTGTTTTTCCTTCACCGGTTTTCTTACCAGTGATCACTTTATTCATTTCATCTTTTCGGTGGGCCTCTCTTCCCGACATGCTCTCCCTCCCATGACAACAATGCCTATAAATTGTGTTCATAGGGCAGGTAATCATGTGCCGGTCCTCGCATTTGTTGAGTTAATAATCTAGGTGGTTGTGATACCTTTGTACTACGCCGTAGACCCTGATTTGTTGGCAGTTATACGATTGTGGGTTGTCTTCCGTCCACTTCCATTTTATCCAAGACCCTGTCGTCGCATTCCGGCTCTTCTATTTCCATACTTTCCAGTGCGGTGTATGGTGGTTCGTCATCGATGGCAGCGGTTGTGATGTCCGGTAGTCTGGCATATCTACGACGGGTAATATCGCCATTTCTGCTCTCGTCCATTACTTTGAGGGTAATGTACTGATCATATGTGTTTTTTTATTCCCTAATCCTTAAGGAACGAATTGTATTCTTGGGAGTCAAATTGCGTTCCTCCATCCGACGATATCTCCTCCGGTGCACCGTACATAAAGAACCAACTTCGTAAGGACTCGCATATTGTTTTAGCTTTCCCCGATGTTAATGAGGTCTACCTCCAGTGAGAAAAAACAGCACCATGACGCAATCCACTCAGCCAGAAATATGTATTGCTTCAGTACGAACATTTCATAGTGTTTAGATGTCAATCTGAAGACAGTGCAGAGGGTTCCGAAAGAGTTGGATGAATCTAATGGTGATTACAAAGGCCCAGCAGCTCAGAAAATTCACTCTGATTGTTCTGATAAGAAAAGAACATCGGACTCGACACGGAGGCCTACTTTAAGAAGTAGTGCTGCCCTGAATCAAGATGGTGTCTGCTGGGAGGTCAAAAGAGCTGTTATTCCTTTGACGCCACGATTAATGAATACGCTTTCTACTCACCCAGTAACGTTTATTTATAAGAATATAAAAGTATATGATCCAAGTACAATTTGATATTTATCATTTACTATTTTATGAAAAAATATATTTAAAACAAAATATTTTTATTAAAAAATTTACAAAGATAGAATATATATATATATATATATATATATATATATATATATATATATATGCAGCTCAAGCCCTTTTTTACATGGGGTTTTCTGAACCAATAGGCTCGGGTAAAAATTACTCATAGACCCCGTATACACAGGCTTGGGTTGCTCTCTATCTCTTCGGCGTAGGTTCTATTCTGCCCCAAGATAGAGAGTCCGACAAACCTTTTGAGAAAACCCGTCCTGTGTGAATTTACGTTTGACTCACCACTGAATCAAAATGTGACACAAGGTCAGTTTGTTTTAACGTGGGGACTCGTGTGTCAACACTCGGGTCACTAGATAAAACTGGTCTGAGCTAGATATAGTCGGTTATCCCACCACTACAGAACAGATTTTACGGAACAAGTCCGAGGATTCTGTCCAGGCAGTGGGGAGAGGACAGTCACCAGCACGGAATAGATACTACGACAGCAGCATCTCCTCCAACGGGAAAACCCATCCTCTGATCGATTCGACTGCTTCAGCATTTATCCGAGACTTCCCCACGAGGTGGGATGTGGAACAAAGTCGGTTTTTAACATGGGACTCTCCGAGAGGGTATGTTTGGGCAAAAATTACTCGTAGACCCTGCATACTCGGGGTCGGGAAGTTGTCTACCTCCCCAGACGATACTCTGTCGTTTGGCATAGTCTCGTCTGGGTTTCTCTCGCTCGGAGGCAGAGAGGTCGACAAGAGAGATACTGCTGGCCATGTGGACTAAAAATGCATTGCTATAATTTACAATGGAGAGAGAAATCAACAAAAAAGACTAGCATTGATGGATGTACTAATATCTTTATCAGAACCTGGGTTCAAGATATCCCTTTATCGCAAGCCAACATTCACCGAACTATACCTCAACTTCGACTCCTAACAAAGTAACCTACAATATCGAGTAAAAGTCATGTGGCGATCCAGAGACATATGAACAAGAAATGGTCAGTATAAACAGTAGCCTAAAGCGTAATAACTACCCTGGATATATGACAAAATCCCTCATAAACTGGGAAAGAAGTATACAAAATGATAACAACACTCAGAAAACAATCTCGGTCTTCCCGCCCTATGTGAACGGTTTATTGGGAAAGGTATAAAGGATCTGTGGTCTGTATATCATTAGAGCACCCTTCCGTGTAAACACCTCTTCCGTGTAAGACCACCTATAAAGGAGAACAAGATTAAGGACTGTGCGCAACATCATCCCGTGGAATTGTGGCAAGAAATGTGAAGGACAAACAGGCCGTCGCCTGAAGATAAGACTACAGGAACACCGTCAGGACGTAACACGAGGGAAAATAGGAAGATCAGGCAAGGCTGATCATATATGAAGGGAAAAGGAAGATCACTGCCTCTGTGGGATCAGGTTGATATAATAGAGAACATTAGTGAAAATACAAAAAACTTAAGGAATCAGCGCCAGACTACAAAAATCTCGGCCAAGCATAAACATGAATGAAATATGGGAACCAGTAATACAGAGAGCTGGTGAAAAACAACAATAACAAAATTGTATATGCGCTCTGGTAATATATATATATATATATATATATATATAGGTTGGTGCAAAAATAATTTCGTTTTCTCACATAGTAACATGTTAGAAAACGAAATTATTTTTGCACCAACCTAATGTATATATATATATATATATATATATATATATATATATATATGTGTGTGTGTGTGTGTGTGTATGTATTTACTGTACAATTACGTTTATAAGTCCCCAAAATTAATTCACTGAAGTCTCTAAGGACACCTGTGTGTGGATAAAAGTGTTGCTTAAGGGATCCAAAAGAGGAAAAATAAATAAATAAATAAAAACAAAGTTGGAGGCTTGCGAATTAATATCCAAACTCATGACACGTGGAATTAGAACAATATACCCCCATGGATTAAATAAATGGTTTGGCTCGAAATTCTAGCGTATATCACCTGAAGAAGGCCTGAGCGTACAACGTCCGAAACCTCGTGAATATAGCAATAAAGATCAGGACAACAGCCCGAACAATATAATATATATATATGTATGTATGTGTCTGTACACACACATATATATATATATATATATATTGAATACGGCCAACAAGAAAGATTCTTTCATTCTTTTCTATCTGATAAAAATAAGGAAACCAAAAATGTATCTGGTAAGTTGTGAATTATTAAAAAATAAATTGGTACGGTGGTAATTTGCAGTTTAAGATCATTCTTGATTGTTATATATATATATATTTATATATATTTCTTTATTCTATTTATCTGGCCTTTCCTTATTTTGTTAACAAGTTTTGTTCCGCTAGAGCAGTGGTTCCCAAACTTTTTTTTTTGGGGGGGGGCGCATTTTCGCTATGAAAACTCACTTGTGCCTCAACAAATGTTGTGATAAAAAGTACATTTAAAAGTAAAACAACAAGGGGCGGTGATCTCACTTTTCCCTTCATATGTGGTCAGCTCCGCCTGATTTTTCTATTTTCCCTCGTGTTATGGTTTTACGATGTTCTTGCAGTCTTAAGGGAGCAGTCCGTTTTTCCTTTCTTACCAAAACTGCAGGGGATGTTGAACACATAGTCCTCAATCAAGTTCTCCTCTATTTCTTAATCGAAAGAGGTGTCTGCGAAGTTTTCATTAACTTTTGAAGGTGTCCAGATGTTATATAGATCACAGATCTCTTGTATTTTTTCCGATAATCACTTCATATAAGTTGACCGAAGCTGTTTTCTGAATATTGTTATCCTCTTGTACCCTTCTATCCCAGTTTGTAGGAGCTGCTGTCATGTACCTAGATTAGTTGTTACGTTGTAGAGTACTGCTTATACTGACCATTTCTTGGTCATATGTCTCTGAATCACCACTTATGACTTTTGCTCGATGTTGTAAGCAGCGGACAACTCCTTTCTTTACACTGTATGCCTGTTAGGAGTTGAAGTTGAGGTATAGGTCAGGGAATGTTGGCTTGCGGTATAGGGATGTCTTGAAGCTATACTGTGTTCGAGATATTAGTGCAGTTTGCGAGTTTGATGTCGTTTTCTCTGTCCAACTGGGAACTGTTTCGATGATCTTATTGAGTTCACTTGGTTCAGGAGAAATTGGACTTCTTCCTGGGTTGACCAGAGTATGAAGGGGTCATCTACGTAAAGTAAATGTAAGAATTTTGGCTTCTAAGAATAAAAGCTCCTTTTTTAGAAGCGGGTATAAATAATTTAGAAATATTATTTTTGTTATAAATTTCTATATTTTAGGACTGATATCATTAGTTAACGAACTTATTTCATATTTCTTCAAAACAATTGTTCTCGTCTGGCATTACTACACTACAACAGTAAAGTCAAACGGAACCGAAAAAGTTCTACAGAATTATCTAAATAAATCAAAATAATGTACTTAATTAGATTCTGTGAAAACTGCCTGTACCGAATTATTTATTTTAAACAGATGAAAAACAGCAAATTTTAAAAATAAAATTATTTGTTGTAGTAAATAACAATTCGGAGTAAATAACAAACATTAGTTAATTAGTTTTTTTTTACATGGTAACTCCGATGTATTAATGTCTAAAAGTTTGAAATTCAAATGGACTTTTCATAATGGTAAAAGGAAATTTAGAAAATTGATGTCTTGCTGAACATGTTGTTTATTTTGAAATATTATAGAATGTGATGTTGAAGAGAAAAATAATAAAATGTACTGCCTAGCGCAAGGATTGAACTTACAGCATTCAGTTAACGAGCTAGCGATGTCAGCTCTTACTGACTTAGTGCAAATGTCACCCCTGTTGACTGAAATATGATCATCCATAGAAGCTGTATAAAAGACAAGACTTTTCCTCTCTCATTAAACTTTTTGAGTTGCCGGGGGAATTTTTGTCACTCGTCATAAGCCCCCCCCTCTCTCTCTCTCCCCCCACTAAAAAAACAAAAACAAAAAAAAAACCCCGAAAAAATCAAACCAGAAACAAACCTCAACTGGTGTTTTTATTTGCCGAGAAAAGAGAAGACGAAGAAATCAAAACAAGTAAAAGAGAGATCAGAAAAAAGACTTAATTTCAACTATGAAAGGTAACCGAACTTCTTTTCCTTTCTTTAAATTTTGAATATTACTGTTTAAAATTGAAACTTTAAATACACTTCATAGACATTTGATCATCTAGTTCCTCTTGTTATTAACAGCGTTGAATTTATTCGTCGCTGTTAAAAATTGTTTGCCATGAAGTCCTAAAATTAGAGAAATTATATAACCACAAAGTAGGGTTTTTGACAAAGAGGGTTTTTCCAAAGAAATCAATTTATTCAAATTTCCCCATGTATAATACGCATAGGTTGATTTTAGTTACGAAATGACTATTCACCACAAACAGACGTCAATTTGACAGAAACATTCGGCGATTGCGACCGCATAAGGATGTTAAATACAATACTTATAAATGTAAAATAAAATAAGAATTATTATAAAACTAAATTAGAATATTATTCTATGTTTAAAACCATTTTGTTAATAAGAGTAGGAAACACTGGCCGTAATGAAATTGGGGAGGTACAGTTTATGGGGTTTGATTACCAAACAAGGGGTGCATATTCTACGTGTGTAGAAGCATTTTTCCCACATTTTCAGCCAAAATTTTAGGGGTGCGTATTATGGAAGAAGTCGTATTATACTATGTACCTCCACGAAATCGCTAAAAAAAAGAGCATAGCTTGATGAAAAAGACGCCAATCTTGCCGAAAACAAAATTTTATTGTCTAAATGCTTATGTTATTAAGAGGAAAGACCAAAGTTTTTTTTTATTTTTAAAAATTTTTCCTTTTTAGAACATACTAAATTTTGATTAAAAAACCTTGTTTCTGTTTGTATCAGCGGAACTAGTAAATAACAGACAATTTTTAGCGTTTTTTTGGTATGACACACATTAATTTGAAAAATCGTGCAAAAATAGAAATAATTGTCGGATGTTAATGAAACTTTCAGGAACTATTCACAGATGATCGAAATTATTATAAATGTTGTTTTTATTAAGGTCATGGTAGAAATATTTTTTTAAAATATTTATTAAACTAATTTTATGAAAACGCTAGAAATTCGATCGCATCAGGTTTAGTGATTACAAAAATTAAAAGCACAGGGCTTTGAGGAATGCAAAGCATGTCTTTTTTTGTTTTTAATTGGAGCCAACGTACCTGAAAATCATCTCTGAATTGTAACATACAAATCTCTATAAAACAAAGATATTATTTAATTTCAAATACTTTTATTTGCTTTTAGTTGTTTTTATGAATATGGACAATATTTCCTGAAAGCAAAAATTTTTTTCGATGAAAAATGAATTTTTAATACAATTATTTATTTCTTTAATTATAATAGATTTTACATTTAAATATTATAAAATTAGTTAAAAGTTATTAGTTATAATAGATTTACATTAAAATATTATAAAATTAGTTAAAAGCCCCATCGGTTTTCCTAAGTGTCCTTATGAGATAGATCTTTTTTAGCGCGTTGTAAATTGTATCATTTTGACTAATCAGAAGATCCACAGTAATTAAGAAATGTAATTATGTGCTTATAACCGGGCTGTAATTATAAAGTGCGGAAGACCAACCAGAATATAATTAAGTTGCGTTATTTGAGTTAAGCATTGTTCTCCGCTGTTAAGGCCTTTACTTTTGCGGAACACGTGTGGAGAAGTTAATTTGATTTTACAATTTCAACTGAAAAGGGTACCTACAAGTATCAGTATCATCTTATGAATTTTATATTAATCTCAGTTATGACATTTTTCCATAAATGAAATATCAAAATTAATAAAATGAATGCAAATACAAATAACAGTAAAATGTAATAAATGTACATAAAATTGTAGTATTTTATGTACAGTTCTGATAAAATTTCATAAGAAAGGTACCTATAAATGAATTAGATACATTTCTTAGGAAATATGAAATTTAATGTCACTCTTAAGTCTTATTTTAATTTCTTTATAATATATTTTCCATAAAGCATCATAAACGTAAAGATGAAAGCTAAGTACAAAAAAATTAGACCGCTGAAAGTTTTCGTTAAAAATAACGAGGTAAATAATTTGTTCGCTTAAATGTAAATTATTTCACTTTTCTCCTTCCGTAGAACAAATTAGCCTCATGGAATTCGTAAATGTGTCATTCATCACCTGTCAAGAGACGCGAAAGTTTGACCTGCTTTGTTTTATTTTCAAATTACATCTTCTTGCCACAAAAGCTAAGTTAAGTTTGGTTGAAAATATTTTAAATAAACATTATAATGTCTGATTTTCTTAAAATAAGTTTTGAAAAAATGATAATTGATATTTAAAAGAATTTCAAAGTGAGATTTCTAGTTTTTTTTTAAATGGAAAAAATGGTCAATTTTGCTGTCTCAAAAAAAAAAAAGGTACTTATATTATACGTGGGGAATTACGTTAGTTTGCAAAATTGAATGAAACATAGTTTGTAAATCTTGACAAAAAATGTTAGTGATAACACCCTTCAACCCTTCAGTAATCCTCTACTTCGAATGGCTCTTAAACCGTCTATAAAAAATCCTTTACAAGTCATAAATGAAGCAAATATTTTAAATTTCTTCAGAAGCTATTAAAGTAACTTTGCTAGCACAATTCTTTGTAAACATCTGATGATATTTTCTGGTAGAAACAAAGATCCATTATTGCTATTGATTTGTGATATTAACATCTATGGAATATGAAAAACAACATTTGGGGAAAAACATTACTTTTAGAGTCTCAGTGGTTGATAGTTGTTTTCTGCACTGTCTACAGCCCATCTAACCAAGTGGCTCCTTTTCATTTGAAATTTTTCATAAATTTGAAATCAGTAGATGCCGTTTATGTTTCAAACTTTCAGTTCAAGCATTATGTTTAGGAATGTTATCTTTTATTAATTTTTGATAGATATCTGATGTTACTTTTCACCACAGCAGTAAACAATACGGATTGGAAATAAGGAATAGACTCCAGGTGAGATATTACTTTCAACCTTTTTACTTGAGGAAATCTATGTTCAGCTGCTGCTCTACAGATTAAGCTGCTGGGACTTTTGTGATTGGCAAAAGACCCAGTTTAACCATTAAACTTTTACATTTTCCCCTTGGATGTTTGATGCCATACTTGCGATTATTTTTAGCACTATTATTATTAGTATTAATAGTGGTGGTGGTAATACTGATTTATTCTTTATTAGATAAAATATTGTCAACCAATATTAATTTTTGATTAGTATTGTTGAGAAAATGCTCCCAATCCCCAAAACGAATGGAGACTAGTCAGGTTGAGCAGAGAATGGGGGAGCAATAGCACTTATCTCAAGTTGCAAAATATATTGCCACTTCTCTGTGATGTATAAATATGGAAGGTAAATTTAGCAATAAAAAAAGATTTTTCCCTTCTTTTTATGCAACTTCAGGGATCACATAGTAAACCTGTCATGTGACCACTGTAACTCTAAAGGGTTAGTACAGAAAATAACAAGCTTTTGTTTAGTAAGCATTTGAACAACTCAAGGTAAATACTCTTCTCCTTTCCTGTCTGACCAACAGTTAATTTCTCCACAGTATTTCTGTCAGCTTTTTTCTCTCTTAGTATTTGTAGTAATATTATCTGGAATTTTTATAAGATGAAGCATCGACAGTCATTAGTCAATTTTGACTTACTTAATTTCTATTGTTTTTCATCAAGTAGTATTAGTTTTAAAAGCATTGAAAATTATAGTTTTCATCTTTTTGTTTCATCTTAATTTGACTTGCTTTTCAAAACAAGTATTTTGAATGTTAGTCTCTGATTAGAATTAAACAAAATGGATTGGAAATTAATTGTTGACAATGCTTCATTTGATAAAAAAGCAAATTCTCTTCCAGTTATATTCCTCAATATACTCTTGCAAAGAATATTGATTTGTGCTACAATAATTGCATAAAACATTCAGTTGGCATTTGTTTTTGCTGTTGAATGAAAAGAAAACTCAATCATAAACCATGTGGTATTTAATGGAGCTTAAAAAACCAGGGTAGATGTACACTGATATTTCTGAAGAAATGTTAGCTGCCTTCATTGGTATTTATGAAATGGCTTAATCTTCCATAAATAATTTAAAGAAAGAACTGAATTTATTTGAATTATTGTTAACATTATTTTTTTTAACTAATTGTTCACCTAAAACAAGGCTCAAGAGCTACTCAAGGTAGAGGGTTACTGTTTGAAGTTGAGGCATGGAAGAAGAATAGGTAAAAATGGTTAACTCCCTGTATAGCTGTACTTTATACATAAGGTCACAAACAATATATTTTCATAAAAAAAAAAAATATGAAAGATACATATTTATAGTAAAATTAATAAAAATTTATCCTCCGGGTCATATAGCAAAATTGAAAACATGGCATAGATTGTCAAAAAAGATTTTTAAAATTAAAAAAAAAACAATTTGGTATGATTAATTTCATTTATTGAAAAGAGAAACAAGTTTTTACTTCTCATTTGATTTTGTTAGGTTATTTGTTTCAAAAATGCAGATACGTAATTATAATTTAACCATGAAATAAAATCATTCTCTTTAATTTATAAATAATTCAAAAGAATGATATTATTTCATGATTTGAATTTTTAATATTTAGATTTTGATATTAAACAAGCCATTTGACTCATAAAAAAACAACCAAACCAAATTGACTTTTTAATTCTATTTTCTCTGCTGATAACGTTGTTAGCACCTGGACATTCATGTATAAGATAAAGTTACATAATTCTGTTCTCTGATTTGTCAACAGAGAAGCTGTCTCAGCTAATCATTGGTTAATCAAATTTTGTATGCATATTAATATCCTTTTGGACTATATACACATCACTAAAAAAAAAATATCTATTTTTCTCTGAATAATAACCATTTATTTTTAGCATCCAATTCATACCCATGAATTTGTAGCAATCATACAGCAAGGCATCAGACTCTTCCTGTCTGATCTTCTGTGAGTGCCACCAATGGGAAGGGGGGGAAATTGAGCAGGAGAGTTAAATATGTAGAGAAATAAGTAGTCGTTCATCTGACAAACTTGTCTTTGCAATTGCAAAGCATTACCAGAATCACGTAGGAACAGTTGTGGAAAAGGAATACACTTTGTAAATAAAGAAAGTCACAGAAAAAATAGCAGTCATTACATTCATATTTAAATTACAAGATGAAAAATAAATGGTAAATTTGACATTTAGAATTTTATTAAACACAATCTTATGTAATTGAAATAATTATAGAAATAATCCAAAATCAAAAACTAAATTGATGAAGCAATTGAAATCAGTTTTTGTTAGCAATTTGTTTGACTGAAGAATGATATTAGCCCTGCATTTATCAATAGTCTGATACCATATATAACTATTTATTGATCTGTTCCATTTATTGATTTTGATGAATGTATATTGATCCAGCAGTTTGATTTTTTAATGCTAGAATATTAATTGAATAATTTCCTTTGTTTATGGCATTTTCAGTTTTGATTTGCTCATCCGACCATCTCATCTCCTCTTCATCAAAATGTTTGCTGGTGTATAGAATCAGAAAATTTTTTTTTTTTTTTTTTTAAGCATTTCACCCCATGCAAGGCGGAAGTCCTACTAGCACATAGGTGGTACAGTGAATGAGAGCAAGAGTAAAGTGGTGTGTTTGAGGAAAGGAGAAAGAGAAGGACAGGAAACTAGATCAAAGCATTAGAACATCTCTATTGACATATACATATTTGAAGATTGTAGCTATTAGGAAGGGAGTTCCACAGATGGGAAGTGCAAGATAAGAAGGTATTCGAGTAGAAGAGACGGCTACATTTAATAATTTCAACCTAGTAGCATGCTTGAATTCATGCAGTTTGGGAACCAGAGAATGTAGTTCATCAGAGCAGTTGCTGTGAAAATACTTGTAGAAAAGGCAGAGGGAAGCAAAGATACATGTGTGAGAAAGTGACTGTAGATGAGATGCCAGATCAGGACCCATCATATCCTATTTCCGTCTCTGGATTCTGTTGAGGTCTTGTTACTTTTAGCTTTAATCCAATCTAAACTCTTTGTATTTCACAAACATTTTTTTTTAATTCAGGACACACTTGTAGAATAACTGAAATTCTGGGGCATACTTTAAATTTTAATAAGGAAATCATTAATCATGAAATTTGAAAATAGGAAAATAATACAGAGGTCTCCTGAAATAAGCATTAATTACTTTTTTTTTTTTTTTTTTTTAGACATTACATTGCTTGGTGTCTTAACTTTTAAAAAGAAAGATTTTTTTAAATATAAAAATGATCCATAAATTACTGTTCTGTTAATGTGGGGCACACCTTGATATCTTTCAGGGAACATTGATGTGAATGAAAGCACCAACTGATAAACAAGGATCTGAAATAATAAATGATAAAGCTATAAGTTACAATCTACTCAAAGATTCCTTGAAAGAAGTTAATGGCAAAAGCTTAAAAGCTGACTTCCTCTCTTCATGATGTAGGTAATCATGGCTCTCCACAACTTCCTATCCTTCATAGCTCTTAATAATTCTTCTTTTTGTTATTTCTCCTAAACCTTGTTCCATATACTCAAGCTTACTAAATAGGTTATACATTGTTTTCCTCTGTCCCACTTGCCTTCTTTACTCATTATGTGCCAAGGAAATTTCAACAGTCAACTTGTGTTAAGAATAAGTTTCCTTCTGGTTTCCATTTTCTCTAAAACTTTATTCTTACTTGTTACTTACATATTCAGTCCTTGGTATCCTCAGTATCCTTCTGTAGAATCACGTTTCCGTTTTTTGAGGTCTCATCATTTTTCGGTGTTAAATTCTTTAATGACTATTAAGTGATAATACTAGAATATTGAATAATAAGTAATTTCATTTAATTAATTAGTTAAATATTATTGTGTTTTTATTCTCAGTCAGTAAAGATCCACGGTCATTTTTCAGTAAATTTGCATATTAAGCCCCAGAAACCAATTGTAATGAAAATTTCCATTCTGGTGTAAATGTACATGATTATTCAAAAAATACCAATAAAAGTTTGCAGACAAATATGGTTTAGGAGTTACCATCAATGGTGAGTACTATGCCAACTTGCTGAGGCAGTTATAGCTCATAAATATAACATACTTTAAATAAATATATATATATATATAGTAAGTAATCCAAGTGAATCCTAGTAGTATAAAATATTAAAACTGATCCACAGAAGAGAGCTCAATATATTTTTATAGAGCAAACATGAATTACTGTAGATAAAATTCAATACCCCATATGATATATAGCCATTTCACCCAGAATGGGCTTGTCTTTTTAAATACATTTACTCTTAGTTGTGAATTTCCCTCCTCTTTCTTCGTATTTACAAAATCATTGATTCATTTCTTTATCTAACTCCTTGGTGTTGACAAGCTGGTTCTGGGTAAAATGGCTCTTTATCCTATGCGGTATTGAATTTTATTTACTTGTAATATATATATATATATATATATATATATATATATATTGTTCAAAAGTCTCAAGCCACCCCCAGCATTAGCATGGGAAGAACTTGATAAAATAGTGAAAAAAATGAAATAGCGTCATCAGAAAAATGGATTCTCTTTTAACCAAATCTATATCAATAAGAGAGAACTTAATTTATATTAGTCACATGGATATTGGATTAATTCAAGAAACTCCTTAGTAACCCATTAGATAAAACCGTGATATTACTGAGACATTTGGGATAGGATAGTGGATGGTTTCCTTCTTTGGGAGTGAGAATAGTATAATGGTGATAATTAATTGCCAATACCATTAGAATAAACGGTACACTGCATGATTTCACCCTCCCGCACTTGTGGGAAAGGACTCTGTCAGATATCTCATATTACAAAATATGTAAAAGTCTAGCTGTAGATGCCATGAAATGTTGCTTTGTTGATCTGACTCTCAAGAGAATGCTTATCCAATCCCAACAATCTTAACCTGTTTGAGTCTAGAGTCAACAGTTATCTTCCCTATATATGCTCATAAACTGAGTGGCTTTTGAGCCTTGCACAGGGTTAACGTTATTCTAAAAAAAAAAAATGGGAAAAAACATCATGCAACTGTTGTTATTCAAATGTAATGCATGAATGAGGCTGCTGGCAACAGAAAATGATGAGAATGATACAATGAAAGGCAATGTAATTCAATGCCAGTGCTACTCAACCTATCAGCCTGTGCATTGTATAATACACACTGCATTCTACAGAGTTTTAGAGTTGTTAACCCACAAGGGTACCATTATTGAGAATACAGCTTCAGTTACTTCATCTGGATCAGCAAACATTGGTCTGTCAAAGACTAGCACCATGTCTCTTGACCATTTCCAATTCTTTTGGACAGACATTTGAGTCTGGACAAATGGATAGAGAAACAAATACTTCAAAGAGAAAAGGAAAGCATATAGGAGCAAGTATTATTCTGAGCAACCAAAGAAAGTTGTAGAGAGCCATAATTGCCCACATTCTGAAGAGACATAGCATGTAGGGAGAGAGAGTGAGAGAGTATTTTAATATTGTAAATGTTTTCACGATCCTACTGTATTCAAATTACACTTAAATTTCCATTTTTAAAATAAACATTTTGTGTTGATTAATGATGAACTTTTCCAAATTATGGACAATCCTTTGCAGACAAAGACAAAATTTCAATCACCCTGTATATTTAAGGATGTGAGCTCTTATAATTGTTTTTATTTATCGATAATTGTTTTCATTGTATGAGTATTGCTTGAAGAATGATAAGAATTTGATTTTACTAGTATTTGGCATTGTTTTTGAGTAGATGTTTAATGTTACTATGAGATCCTGATGCTGTTTATTAATGTTATCTGATGGTACTCTGCTCCAGTAGGTGGCAGGTAAGTCCTCATGAGAATGTGGTTGTGGTATATCCTATATTAGAAGTTTCATGCTTTTGAATTACAGAGAAACATTCGCTGAGTGGGTAAGTATATTCATACACAAAATCAATCTTATTAAGGACTTGGAAGTTTAGGATATATTACATTTAATGAATAAGTTGAGAGTTTTGGATTTTTTATATTAAATAATGAATCTAATGTATTTATTTTATCGACTGGTTTTATATATCTATGTATGAACTTTTTAATTGCTGTTTTGAGATTTTTGTAAATATGGTGCATTTGATTTTGATAATATATGTTAATAGCATTATTGTCATTATTATTTTTATAACTATGGTTTTATTGGCTAAAATTGTTGTTTAAATGAAATTTGATTTGTTTTGTCATTATTTTTATAACTATGGTTTTATTGCCTAAAATTGTTGTTTAAATGAAATTTGATTTGTTTATCAACTACATAATTGGGGGCCCCCATTATTGATAAATGTTAGTTGTATATTATTTAATTTTTTTAATGAATATTGTTTTGGATAAAGAAATGATTTTAGCTCTTTGGATTCAGCTGATGGATATTTTTCAGGCCACTCACTATCATACTTTATAAAACAAGAGTTAGAATTAGTAGATGTTTTATATAGAGAAGTAGTGTTTGGGCTTGTGCCACTTCAAAGCTACAAGATATAGTGAAATTATCATAGAGTAAATGAGAATATCTAGAAATGGGATATTTTCAATCAATATTTAATTAAAAAATTGAACATTATAATGTAATTATTTTAATGTTCTGTAATGATATTACGAGATTTGGTTTGGGTAAAGATGTCATTTTATTGAATGATTTGCTAACTTAGTTGGACATAAAAATGTGATAAAGGAAAGAGTGATTTTGGGTACACACGCACACACACACACACACACACATATATATATATATATATATATATATATATATATATAAAGGGTGTACAAAAAAACTGAAGTGTGATATGTACGCTATTAGCTGAAAATTGATATGGAATTTTACTCTGTAAGTATAAAATTATTTTTCAGTGGGATGAATAGGAAAAATTTGGTAAGTGATGAAGACGCATCTTGTCTTCGTGGTTTTCTTGAAATTTTTAGTGCAGCCCAAAACTGGGGGATCAGCCATATTTCGCTTCATTTTAAATATTTTCCATTGAATCAAATATTTCGAAAATTGGTTTTAAATTGTAGGAAATGTGTCAATTACTCCATATATAACAGGATTTTTCATTTGGTTGAATAGAGGAAACTGCAGGTATGAGGATGTTGAGCCATGTTTTGGGGTTTGATTTCATAATTTAAAGTGTCCAAAAACCGGGTTGCTATATTCCACTTGATTTCAAATTTTGGTTTTCTATGGAATAATTATAAAATTGATAACAAATGTTAAGACATTTCTTCCTTAATCAATGTTTAAAATTTTTTTCCAGTAGCTTGAATAGGGAAAACATGGGGTTCAATGAAGTTGCAACTTCACTAAGGGGTTTTATTGAAATATTTAGTGCAGCCCAAAACTGGGGATCAGTCATATTCCACTTCGTTTTAATTTTTTTCCATTAAACGAAATATTTTCAAAATAGGTATCAAACTGTAGGAAATTTATTAATTAATCCATGTCTACAAGGGTTTTTCATTTGGCTGAATAGAGCAGGGTGGAGGTTCGACCATGTCGAGACATGTCTCTGTCGTCTACTTTGAAAATTAAAGGCATACTAAAAACGGTTTGCTTGATGAATCTGGAATACCACTTTTTCGTTTCTATAGAATACTTATAAAATTGATATCAAATGTTATGGATTTTTTTCCTTAATCCAGGTTTAAAATTTTTTTTCAGTCAGTTGAATAGGGACAACATGGGATTGGATGAAGTGGCAACTTGTTAGGGGATTTGTGGGAATTTTTAGTGCAGCCCAAAACTGGGGGATCAGTCATATTTCACTTTTTTAAAATTTTTTTACATTGAATAAATTTTTAAAAAATTGTTATTAAATTGTAGAATATTTATTAATTAATCAGTGTCTACAAAGATTATATATTTTGTTGAATAGAGCAAAGTGGAGGTGCAACCATGTGTTTGGCGTATCCTTTGAAAATTTACGTCATCCAAAAACCGGTTTGCTTGAGGACTCCGGATTTCAACTTTTTTACGTCTATAGAATAGTTATCAAATTGATATCAAATGTTAAGTAATTACTTGCTTAATCCATGTTGGAAAAATTTTTTTCAGTCGTTTGAATAGGACTTGTGATAAGGGATTTGTTGCAATTTTAATAAGGCCCAAAACTGGGGGACCAGTCAAATTTCAATTCTTTTTATTTTTTTTCCATTAAATAAAATATTTAAAAATTAGTATTGTAGGAAATTTATTAATACATCCATGACTACAAGGATTTTTCATTTGGTTGAATAGAGCAAAGTGCAGCTTTGACAATGTCACTGTTGTGTTCTTTAACAATGAAGGTGTCCGAAAACCGGTGCGCTCAATGGGTCTGCATTTCTTAATTTCTTGCTTAATCCATGTATAAAAGAATTTTTCCAGTTGCTTAAGTATAGACAATGTGGCGTTTGATGATACGTCGACTTGTGTTAGTGGATTTGTTGGGATTTTCATGAGGCCCAAAACTGGGGGATCAAAATTTTTTATTCATATTGATTTTATTATTAATTCTAATGTAGTTAGATGAATAAGAAAAGAAAAAAAAAACAATTGCAATTCTTTTCATGCAAGATATATGCCTTAAATCAGACATCGAACATTGCAGTCTTAGGCCCTAGTAGTAATAGAAGTCTCAAAAATGGCAATTTCCAAAATGATTTAATTGTACTCAATTTATTATTGATTCTTATAAAGTTAGATGCATAAGAAAAGAAAAAAGCAATTGCAGTCCTTTTCGTACAAGACATATGCCTTAAATCAGACATCGAACATTGCAATTTTAGGCCCTAGTAGTAATAGACGCCTCAAAAATGTCAATTTCCAACATTTTTTATTCATATTGATTTTAATATTGATTTATATAGTTAGATGAGTATAAAAAGAAAAAAACATTTTCAATAATTTTCATACAAGATATATGCCTTAAATCAGACATTGAAGATTGCAGTTTTAGCCCCGAGTAGTAATAGAAGACTCAAAAATGCTGATTTCCAAAATTTTTTATTTGTACTCTTTTTATTATTGATTTTTATGAAGTTAGATGCATAAGAAAAGAAAAAAAAAACAAAAGTCGATTTAAAATTGTAATTTTTGATAGGTATATTTTAGCTTATTCGACGTAAGATGAGTTAGAGAATCAGATAAACCCCACTTCCGGTAGCCTAGCTGCAAGAGAAATGCCTTAAATCGTCGTTGGAAGTTTCAGCTTTCGGTCCCCAGTTCGCGTTATTTGGGTATCGAAAAAAAAAAGTCGATTTAAAATTGTAATTTGTGATAGGTATATTTTTAGCTTTTTCGACATCACATGAGTTGGAGAAACAGATAAAACTACTTCCGGTAGCCTAGCTGCAAGAGTAATGCCTTAAATCGTCGTTTGAAGCTTCAACTTTGGATCCCCATTTCGCGTCATTTGGGTATCGAAAAAAAAAGTCAATTTAAAATTATCATTTTTGGTAGGCATTTTCTTGGCTTATTAGATGCAGTATGAGTCGGAGAATAAGATAAACTCCACTTCCGGTAGCCAAGCTGCAAGAGAAATGCCTTAAATCATCGTTTGAAGCTTCAACTTTGGGACCCCAGTTCCCCTTATTTAGGTATCTTTAAAATTGTAATTTTTCGTAGGCATTTTATTGGCTTATTAGATGTAGTATGAGTTGGAGAATCAGATAAACCGCACTTCCGGTAGCCTAGCTGCAAGAGAATTGCCTTAAATCGCCGTTTGAACCTTCAACTTTGGGTTCCCAGTTCGCGTTATTTGGGTATCGAAAAAAAAAGTCGATTTAAAATTGTAATTTTTGGTAGGGATTTTATTTGCTTATTAGATGCAGTATGAGTTGGAGAATCAGATAAAACCCACATCCGGTAGACTAGCTGCAAGAGAAATGCCTTAAATCGCCGTTTCAAGCTTCAACTTTGGGTTCCCAGTTCACGTTATCTAGGTATCGAAAAAAAAAGTCGATTTAAAATTGTCATTTTTGGTAGGCATTTTATTGGCTTATTAGATGCAGTATGAGTTGTAGAATCAGATAAACACCACTTCCGGTAACCTAGCTGCAAGTGAAATGCCTTAATTTCGTCGTTTGAAGCATCAACTTTGGATCCCCAGTTTGCGTTATTTGGGATTCGAAAAAAAAAGTCGATTTCAAATTGTCATTTTTCGTAGGAATTTTATTGGCTTACCAGATGCAGTATGAGTTGGTGAATCAGATAAACCACACATCCAGTAGTCTAGCTGCAAGAGAAATGCCTTAAATCGCCGTTTGAAGCTTCAACTTTGGGTTCCCAGTTCACGTTATTTGGGTATCGTAAAAAAAAGTCGATTTAAAATTCTCATTTTGGTAGGCATTTTATTGGCTTATTAGATGCAGTATGAGATGGAGAATCAGATAAACCCCACATCCGGTAGCCTAGCTGCAAGAGAAATGCCTTAAATCGGCGTTTGAAGCTTCAACTTTGGGTTCCCAGTTCGCGTTATTTGGGTATCGAAAAAAAAAGTCGATTTCGATTTGTCATATTTGGTAGGTATTTTATTGGCTTATTAGATGCACAATGAGTTGGAGAATCAGATAAACCCCACTCCCGGTAGCCTAGCTGCAAGAGAAATGCCTTAAATTGCCGTTTGAAGCTTCAACTTTGGGTTCCCAGTTCACGTTATTTGGGTATCGAAAAAAAAAGTCGATTACGATTTGTCATTTTTGGTTGTGATTTTATTGGCTTATTAGATGCACAATGAGTTGGAGAATCAGATAAACCCCACTTCCGGTAGCCTAACTGCAAGAGAAATGCCTTAAATCGCCGTTTGAAGCTTCAACTTTGGGTTCCCAGTTCACGTTATTTGGGTATCGAAAAAAAAAGTCGATTTCGATTTGTCATTTTTGGTAGTGATTTTATTGGCTTATTAGATGCACAATGAGTTGGAGAATCAGATAAAACCCACATCCGGTAGACTAGCTGCAAGAGAAAGGCCTTAAATCATCGTTTGAAGCTTCAAATTTGGGACCCCAGTTCCCCTTATTTAGGTATCTTTAAAATTGTAATTTTTCGTAGGCATTTTATTGGCTTATTAGATGTAGTATGATTTGGAGAATCAGATAAACCGCACTTACGGTAGCCTAGCTGCAAGAGAAATGCCTTATATCGCCGTTTGAAGCTTCAACTTTTGGTTCCCAGTTCGCGTTATTTCGGTATCGTTAAAAAAAGTCGATTTCGATTTGTCATTTTTGGTAGTGATTTTATTGGCTTATTAGATGCACAATGAGTTGGAGAATCAGATAAACCCCACTTCCGGTAGCCTAGCTCCAAGAGAAATTCCTTAAATCGCCGTTTGAAGCTTCAAATTTGGGTTCCCAGTTCACGTTATTTGGGTATCGTAAAAAAAAGTCGATTTAAAATTCTCATTTTGGTAGGCATTTTATTGGCTTATTAGATGCAGTATGAGAGAGAGAATCAGATAAAGCCCACATCCGGTAGCCTAGCTGCAAGAAAAATGCCTTAAATCTCCGTTTGAAGCTCCAACTTTGGGTTCCCAGTTCGCGTTATTTGGGTATCGAAAAAAAAAGTCGATTACCATTTGTCATTTTTGGTAGTGATTTTATTGGTTTATTAGATGCACAATGAGTTGGAGAATCAGATAAACCCCACTTCCGGTAGCCTAGCTGCAAGAGAAATGCCTTAAATTGCCGTTTGAAGCTTCAACTTTGGGTTCCCAGTTCACGTTATTTGGGTATCGAAAAAAAAAGTCGATTACGATTTGTCACTTTTGGTAGTGAATTTATTGGATTATTAGATGCACAATGAGTTGGAGAATCAGATAAACACCACTTCCGGTAGCCTAGCTGCAAGAGAAATGCCTTAAATTGCCGTTTAAAGCTTCAACTTTGGGTTCCCAGTTCGCGTTATTTGGGTATAGAAAAAAAAAAGTCGATTACGATTTGTCATTTTTGGTAGTGATTTTATTGGCTTCTTAGATGCACAATGAGTTGGAAAATCAGATAAACCCCAATTCCGGTAGCCTAGCTGCAGTAGAAATGCCTTAAATTGCCGTTTGAAGCTTCAACTTTGGGTTCCCAGTTCGCGTTATTTGGGTATAGAAAAAAAAAGTCGATTACGAGTTGTCATTATTGGTAGTGATTTTATTGGCTTATTAGATGCACAATGAGTTGGAGAATCTGATAAACCCCACTTCCGGTAGCCTATCTGCAAGCGAAATGCCTTAAATCGCCGTTTGAAGCTTCAACTTTGGGTTCCCAGTTTGCGTTATTTGGGTATCTGTGACGGGTACACACCTGGCCCAGGGTCGAATCCTTTGGTTACGGCGCCAACTGTGACGTCGCTCCTCCTGGTCGCTCCTCCTGCTTCCAAGCGTGCCGCTCCAACCTCTTGGTTAGATGATCACCAGCCTCGCCTTTCCCAACCCGCTTCCAATACCTGGTTGCTAAAGCAACTGTACTTATCTCCGGTCTGTCTACCCACGCTGTGTTTAGATCTTAGACAGACGGGACCAGCAGGGATTGGGGCGTATGCAAGTTGAGTCCGACGGGGGTGGCAAAACACAAGTAAAAGAAAAAAAAAAAAAACTCCCGAGACAAAAAAATTTCTGATAAAAAAAAAGGGTGACAACCTTTTATATCTAATGTCCGTTACATAAAGAAAAATTGTTCTCATTCCCGACCCGCTCTGTGGACTATGGCACCAAGCTTCTATCATACAACTTAACGATTTCGACTTGTCTACTCTCCAGAATTGTGTATGTCGGAGTGTGGTTTAGTTCGACACTGGGGCTAATTTCTATCAATCATTCGCAGTTGATTCTTCTCTTCGACTTGAGTTGTATTTCTTCACTTCGATCTGGTTGGGTCGAATTCTGTTCTCGGCTGGGCTTGATTTTAACTTCTTCTTCTTCTTCCGTCCAGTAACTCTTTGGCCTTGTCTTCGACTTGGCTGCAACTTCTCCGCGGCTTTCGAGTAATCTTCTTCTTCGTCGACTTAGATAGAACTTCTCTTGTCTTTGACTTGGGCCGGAAGGATTTCTTGTTTTCGACTTGGGCTGGAAGGATTTCTTGCCGCAACTCAGCCGCAACTCTCTGTCGTCCGAGGTGATCTCTTCTCGCTGCCGTCCGGGGCTGAACTCATTTTTTGTCGATTGGGGTCCTGCTTTTATTGACGCCGCAGCAAACCGGGGTGGGTCTGTCGGCGTCAGGGCTCTCTCGATAATCCCAAAAGTCGCATTAGTTCTGATTTCCCATTATCGCTATTATTTTCACCCCTACTTCCTCACAGTGCCTCTGGGGGGAAGACGCATACCCATCTCTCCCGGTCTCTCGTATGTCAGGTGACCGTTTTCGACCAATGGTTCTTGATCGAGCAGTCTCCCTCCTCTTTCCGCATATCACGTGACCGCTTTCGGCTAATGAGACTGTGGTGGGACGCCTCCCGTCTCCAATCGGGCGTGGCTTACATCGTTCTTGTTCTAAAAAAAACAAAATCTAATTTGGCCTTTTTCACACGTACGAAAAATGATAATCTTGGCTTTTTCTCACCTGGGTTCTGTCAAAACAGCCTGCCGCTAATTAGATGTGACTTCAGGAAAGAATATTGGCGCTATCTGTGAGCCGAGACAATCGTTTTCTTTCCTTCTTTGTTTTTGGTCAGACCTGATAGTCAAAAATCTTAATTATCTGAATTGAAAATGTCTCCACTTCATCATCGTGGGGTTCCAATTTTTAACAGGTCAGAATCTGTATACAGTTCCACCGGTCACCACCTCAACACAAAAAACACCTTTCCTCCGATTAAAATTTCGTTTTCATTGTTCAAAAAAAATCTTTATTGTTTCAGCCAACCTTAACAAAACTTCCATCCTACGCGGACACGGAATTAGTTCAAGTGCTTGACATGATAATTTTGACACTTGTTAGGTGCTGGTCGTACGTGTGTGTTTTCGCTTACGACCTGGTTCCGTATTATGTTTCTGTCTTTCCTCTTCTTTTTGTTTTATTTCATTATCTCCAAACTCTATTTCTTCAACCAAATATAACAATTTCTATTTCCCTGGATTTCGGTCAGGTAATTTGACCTGATATATTTTGACACCTGTCTTGTCTTAGTTTTACTTATGACCGGGTTTTGTTTTATCTATTTCTCTTTCTTTTTATTATTTTTTTTTTTCTTCTCTTTGGATCGCCTAAATACAGTTAGAGAATTATTCTCAAAACTCAATTATTCTTCGTTTCTAAATAACTAACAAATGGTTAATAAACCGAATAAAAATTAAATCATATTTCTATGAATATCTCTTTTTAGTCTTTCTAAAAATGCAGGGTGCCACAGCTTCAACTTTGGGTTCCCAGTTCACATTATTTGGGTATCGAAAAAAAAGTCGATTAAGATTTGTCATTTTGGTAGTGATTTTATTGGCTTATTAGATGCACAATGAGTTGGAGAATAAGATAAACCCCACTTCCGGTAGCCTAGCTGCAAGAGAAATGCCTTAAATCGCCGTTTGAAGCTTCAACTTTGGGTTCCCAGTTCACGTTATTTGGGTAACGAAAAAAAAAGTCGATTAAGATTTGTCATTTTTGGTAGTGATTTTATTAGCTTATTAGATGCACAATGAATTGGAGAATCAGATAAACCCCACTTCCGGTAGCCTAGCTGGAAGAGAAATGCCTTAATTTGCCGTTTGAACCTTCAACTTTGGGTTCCCAGTTCACGTTATTTGGGTATCGAAAAAAAAAGTCGATTAAGATTTGTCATTTTTGGTAGTGATTTTATTAGCTTATTAGATGCACAATGAGTTGGAGAATCTGATAAACCCCACTTCCGGTAGCCTAGCTGCAAGAGAAATGCCTTAAATTGCCTTTGAAGCTTCAACTTTGGGTTCCCAGTTCACGTTATTTGGGTATCGAAAAAAAAAGTCGACTAAGATTTGTCATTTTTGGTAGTGATTTTATTAGCTTATTAGATGCACAATGAGTTGGAGAATCAGATAAACCCCACTTCCGGTAGCCTAGCTGCAAGAGAAATGCCTTAAATCGCCGTTTGAAGCTTCAACTTTGGGTTCCCAGTTCGCGTTATTTGGGTATCGAAAAAAAAAGTCGATTAAGATTTGTCATTTTTGGTAGTGATTTTATTAGCTTATTAGATGCACAATGAGTTGGAGAATCTGATAAGCCCCACTTCCGGTAGCCTAGCTGCAAGAGAAATGCTTTAAATTGCCGTTTGAAGCTTCAAATTTGGGTTCCCAGTTCGCGTTGTTTGGGTATCGAAAAAAAAAGTCGATTAATATTTGTCATTTTTGGTAGTGATTTTATTAGCTTATTAGATGCACAATGAGTTGGAGAATCAGATAAAACCCACTTCCGGTAGCCTAGCTGCAAGAGAAATGCCTTAAATTGCCGTTTGAAGCTTCAACTTTGGGTTCCCAGTTCACGTTATTTGGCTATCGAAAAAAAGAGTCGATTAAGATTTGTCATTTTTGGTAGTGATTTTATTAGCTTATTAGATGCACAATGAGTTGGAGAATCAGATAAACCCCACTTCCGGTAGCCTAGCTGCAAGAGAAATGCCTTAAATTGCCGTTTGAAGCTTCAACTTTGTTTGGGTATCGAAAAAAAAAGTCGATTAAGATTTGTCATTTTTGGTAGTGATTTTATTAGCTTATTAGATGCACAATGAGTTGGAGAATCAAATAAAGCCCACTTCCGGTAGCCTAGCTGCAAGAGAAATGCCTTAAATTGCCGTTTGAAGCTTCAACTTTGGGTTCCCAGTTCGCGTTATTTGGGTATCGAAAAAAAAAGTCGATTAAGATTTGTCATTTTTGGTAGTGATTTTATTAGCTTATTAGATGCACAATGAGTTGGAGAATCTGATAAACCCCACTTCCGGTAGCCTAGCTGCAAGAGAAATGCCTTAAATCACCGTTTGAAGCTTCAACTTTGGGTTCCCAGTTCACGTTATTTGGGTATCGAAAAAAAAAGTCGATTAAGATTTGTCATTTTTGGTAGTGATTTTATTAGCTTATCAGATGCACAATGAATAGGAGAATCAGATAAACCCCACTTCCGGTAGCCTAGCTGCAAGAGAAATGCCTTAAATCGCCGTTTGAAGCTTCAACTTTGGGTTCCCAGTTCACGTTATTTGGGTATCGAAAAAAAAAGTCGATTAAGTTTTGTCATTTTTGGTAGTGATTTTATTAGCTTATTAGATGCACAATGAGTTGGAGAATCAGATAAACCCCACTTCCGGTAGCCTAGCTGCAAGAGAAATGCCTTAAATCGCCGTTTGAAGCTTCAACTTTGGGTTCCCAGTTCACGTTATTTGGGTATCGAAAAAAAAAGTCGATTAAGATTTGTCATTTTTGGTAGTGATTTTATTAGGTTATTAGATGCACAATGAGTTGGAGAATCAGATAAACCCCACTTCCGGTAGCCTAGCTGCAAGAGAAATGCCTTAAATCGCCGTTTGAAGCTTCAACTTTGGGTTCCCAGTTCACGTTATTTGGGTATCGAAAAAAAAAGTCGATGAAGATTTGTCATTTTTGGTAGTGATTTTATTAGCTTATTAGATGCACAATGAGTTGGAGAATCAGATAAACCCCAATTCCGGTAGCCTAGCTGCAAGAGAAATGCCTTAAATTGCCGTTTGAAGCTTCAACTTTGGGTTCCCAGTTCACGTTATTTGGGTGTCGAAAAAAAAAGTCGATTAAGATTTGTCATTTTTGGTAGTGATTTTATTAGCCTATTAGATGCACAATGAGTTGGAGAATCTGATAAACCCCACTTCTGGTAGCCTAGCTGCAAGAGAAATGCCTTAAATTGCCGTTTGAAGCTTCAACTTTGGGTTCCCAGTTCACGTTATTTGGGTATCGAAAAAAAAAGTCGATTAAGATTTGTCATTTTTGGTAGTGATTTTATTAGCCTATTAAATGCACAATGAGTTGGAGAATCAGTTAAACCCCACTTCCGGTAGCCTAGCTGCAAGGGAAATGCCTTAAATTGCCGTTTGAAGCTTCAACTTTGGGTTCCCAGTTCACGTTATTTGGGTATCGGAAAAAAAAGTCGATTAAGATTTGTCATTTTTAGTACTGATTTTATTAGCTTATTAGATGCACAGTGAGTGGGAGAATCAGATAAACTGCACTTACGGTAGCCTAGCTGCAAGGGAAATGCCTTAAATTGCCGTTTGAAACTTCAACTTTGGGTTCCCAGTTCACGTTATTTGGGTATCGAAAAAAAAAGTCGATTAAGATTTGTCATTTTAGGTAGTGATTTTATTAGCTTATTAGATGCACAATGAGTTGGAGAATCTGATAAACCCCACTTCCGGTAGCCTAGCTGCAAGAGAAATGCATTAAGTTGCCGTTTGAAGCTTCAACTTTGGGTTCCCAGTTCACGTTATTTGGGTATCGAAAAAAAAAGTCGATTAAGATTTGTCATTTTTGGTAGTGATTTTATTAGCTTATTAGTTGCACAATGAGTTGGAGAATCAGATAAACCCCACTTCCGGTAGCGTAGCTGCAAGAGAAATGCCTTAAATTACCGTTTGAAGCTTCAACTTTGGGTTCCCAGTTCACGTTATTTGGGTATCGAAAAAAAAAGTCGATTAAGATTTGTCATTTTTGGTAGTGATTTTATTAGCTTATTAGATGCACAATGAGTGGGAGAATCAGATAAACTGCACTTACGGTAGCCTAGCTGCAAGGGAAATGCCTTAAATTGCCGTTTGAAACTTTAACTTTGGGTTCCCAGTTCACGTTATTTGGGTATCGAAAAAAAAAGTCGATTAAGATTTGTCATTTTAGGTAGTGATTTTATTAGCTTATTAGATGCACAATGAGTTGGAGAATCTGATAAACCCCACTTCCGGTAGCCTAGCTGCAAGAGAAATGCCTTAAGTTGCCGTTTGAAGCTTCAACTTTGGGTTCCCAGTTCACGTTATTTGGGTATCGAAAAAAAAAGTCGATTAAGATTTGTCATTTTTGGTAGTGATTTTATTAGCTTATTAGTTGCACAATGAGTTGGAGAATCAGATAAACCCCACTTCCGGTAGCGTAGCTGCAAGAGAAATGCCTTAAATTGCCGTTTGAAGCTTCAACTTAGGGTTCCCAGTTCACGTTATTTGGGTATCGAAAAAAAAAGTCGATTAAGATTTGTCATTTTTGGTAGTGATTTTATTAGCTTATTAGATGCACAATGAGTTGGAGAATCTGATAAACCCCACTTCCGGTAGCCTAGCTGCAAGGGAAATGCCTTAAATTGCCGTTTGAAGCTTCAACTTTGGGTTCCCAGTTCACGTTATTTGGGTATCGAAAAAAAAAGTCGATTAAGATTTGTCATTTTTGGTAGTGATTTTATTAGCTTATTAGATGCACAATGAGTTGGAGAATCTGATCAACCCCACTTCCGGTAGCCTAGCTGCGAGAGAAATGCCTTAAATTGCCGTTTGAAGCTTCAAATTTGGGTTCCCAGTTCACGTTATTTGGGTATCGATAAAAAAAGTCGATTAAGATTTGTCATTTTTGGTAGTGATTTTATTAGCATATTAGATGCACAATGAGTTGGAGAATATGATAAACCCCACTTCCGGTAGCCTAGCTGCAAGAGAAATGCCTTAAATTGCCGTTTGAAGCTTCAACTTTGGGTTCCCAGTTCACGTTATTTGGGTATTGAAAAAAAAAGTCGATTAAGATTTGTCATTTTTGGTAGTGATTTTATTAGCCTATTAGATGCACAATGAGTTGGAGAATCTGATAAAGCCCACTTCCGGTAGCCTAGCTGCAAGAGAAATGCCTTAAATTGCCGTTTGAAGCTTCAACTTTGGGTTCCCAGTTCACGTTATTTGGGTATCGAAAAAAAAAAGACTATTAAGATTTGTCATTTTTGGTAGTGATTTTATTAGCTTATTAGATGCACAATGAGTTGGAGAATCTGATAAACCCCACTTCCGGTAGCCTAGCTGCAAGAGAAATGCCTTAAATTGCCGTTTGAAGCTTCAACTTTGGGTTCCCAGTTCACGTTATTTGGGTATCGAAAAAAAAAAGTCGTTTAAGATTTGTCATTTTTGGTAGTGATTTTATTAGCCTATTCGATGCACAATGAGTTGGAGAATCTGATAAACCCCACTTCCGGTAGTCTAGCTGCAAGAGAAATGCCTTAAATTGCCGTTTGAAGCTTCAACTTTGGGTTCCCAGTTCACGTTATTTGGGTATCGAAAAAAAAAGTCGTTTAAGATTTGTCATTTTTGGTAGTGATTTTATTAGCCTATTCGATGCACAATGAGTTGGAGAATCTGATAAACCCCACTTCCGGTAGTCTAGCTGCAAGAGAAATGCCTTAAATTGCCGTTTGAAGCTTCAACTTTGGGTTCCCAGTTCACGTTATTTGGGTATCGAAAAAAAAAGTCGTTTAAGATTTGTCATTTTTGGTAGTGATTTTATTAGCCTATTCGATGCACAATGAGTTGGAGAATCTGATAAACCCCACTTCCGGTAGTCTAGCTGCAAGAGAAATGCCTTAAATTGCCGTTTGAAGCTTCAACTTTGGGTTCCCAGTTCACGTTATTTGGGTATCGAAAAAAAAAGTCGTTTAAGATTTGTCATTTTTGGTAGTGATTTTATTAGCCTATTCGATGCACAATGAGTTGGAGAATCTGATAAACCCCACTTCCGGTAGTCTAGCTGCAAGAGAAATGCCTTAAATTGCCGTTTGAAGCTTCAACTTTGGGTTCCCAGTTCACGTTATTTGGGTATCGAAAAAAAAAGTCGTTTAAGATTTGTCATTTTTGGTAGTGATTTTATTAGCCTATTCGATGCACAATGAGTTGGAGAATCTGATAAACCCCACTTCCGGTAGTCTAGCTGCAAGAGAAATGCCTTAAATTGCCGTTTGAAGCTTCAACTTTGGGTTCCCAGTTCACGTTATTTGGGTATCGAAAAAAAAAGTCGTTTAAGATTTGTCATTTTTGGTAGTGATTTTATTAGCCTATTCGATGCACAATGAGTTGGAGAATCTGATAAACCCCACTTCCGGTAGTCTAGCTGCAAGAGAAATGCCTTAAATTGCCGTTTGAAGTTTCAACTTTGGGTTCCCAGTTCACGTTATTTGGGTATCGAAAAAAAAAAGTCTTTTAAGATTTGTCATTTTTGGTAGTGATTTTATTAGCCTATTCGATGCACAATGAGTTGGAGAATCTGATAAACCCCACTTCCGGTAGTCTAGCTGCAAGAGAAATGCCTTAAATTGCCGTTTGAAGCTTCAACTTTGGGTTCCCAGTTCACGTTATTTGGGTATCGAAAAAAAAAGTCGTTTAAGATTTGTCATTTTTGGTAGTGATTTTATTAGCCTATTCGATGCACAATGAGTTGTAGAATCTGATAAACCCCACTTCCGGTAGTCTAGCTGCAAGAGAAATGCCTTAAATTGCCGTTTGAGTCTTCAACTTTGGGTTCCCAGTTCACGTTATTTGGGTATCGAAAAAAAAAGTCGTTTAAGATTTGTCATTTTTGGTAGTGATTTTATTAGCCTATTCGATGCACAATGAGTTGGAGAATCTGATAAATCCCACTTCCGGTAGTCTAGCTGCAAGAGAAATGCCTTAAATTGCCGTTTGAAGCTTCAACTTTGGGTTCCCTGTTCACGTTATTTGGGTATCGAAAAAAAAAGTCGTTTAAGATTTGTCATTTTTGGTAGTGATTTTATTAGCCTATTCGATGCACAATGAGTTGGAGAATCTGATAAACCCCACTTCCGGTAGTCTAGCTGCAAGAGAAATGCCTTAAATTGCCGTTTGAAGCTTCAACTTTGGGTTCCCAGTTCACGTTATTTGGGTATCGAAAAAAAAAGTCGTTTAAGATTTGTCATTTTTGGTAGTGATTTTATTAGCCTATTCGATGCACAATGAGTTGGAGAATCTGATAAACCCCACTTCCGGTAGTCTAGCTGCAAGAGAAATGCCTTAAATTGCCGTTTGAAGCTTCAACTTTGGGTTCCCAGTTCACGTTATTTGGGTATCGAAAAAAAAAGTCGTTTAAGATTTGTCATTTTTGGTAGTGATTTTATTAGCCTATTCGATGCACAATGAGTTGGAGAATCTGATAAACCCCACTTCCGGTAGTCTAGCTGCAAGAGAAATGCCTTAAATTGCCGTTTGAAGCTTCAACTTTGGGTTCCCAGTTCACGTTATTTGGGTATCGAAAAAAAAAGTCGTTTAAGATTTGTCATTTTTGGTAGTGATTTTATTAGCCTATTCGATGCACAATGAGTTGGAGAATCTGATAAACCCCACTTCCGGTAGTCTAGCTGCAAGAGAAATGCCTTAAATTGCCGTTTGAAGCTTCAACTTTGGGTTCCCAGTTCACGTTATTTGGGTATCGAAAAAAAAAGTCGTTTAAGATTTGTCATTTTTGGTAGTGATTTTATTAGCCTATTCGATGCACAATGAGTTGGAGAATCTGATAAACCCCACTTCCGGTAGTCTAGCTGCAAGAGAAATGCCTTAAATTGCCGTTTGAAGCTTCAACTTTGGGTTCCCAGTTCACGTTATTTGGGTATCGAAAAAAAAAGTCGTTTAAGATTTGTCATTTTTGGTAGTGATTTTATTAGCCTATTCGATGCACAATGAGTTGGAGAATCTGATAAACCCCACTTCCGGTAGTCTAGCTGCAAGAGAAATGCCTTAAATTGCCGTTTGAAGCTTCAACTTTGGGTTCCCAGTTCACGTTATTTGGGTATCGAAAAAAAAAGTCGTTTAAGATTTGTCATTTTTGGTAGTGATTTTATTAGCCTATTCGATGCACAATGAGTTGGAGAATCTGATAAACCCCACTTCCGGTAGTCTAGCTGCAAGAGAAATGCCTTAAATTGCCGTTTGAAGCTTCAACTTTGGGTTCCCAGTTCACGTTATTTGGGTATCGAAAAAAAAAGTCGTTTAAGATTTGTCATTTTTGGTAGTGATTTTATTAGCCTATTCGATGCACAATGAGTTGGAGAATCTGATAAACCCCACTTCCGGTAGTCTAGCTGCAAGAGAAATGCCTTAAATTGCCGTTTGAAGCTTCAACTTTGGGTTCCCAGTTCACGTTATTTGGGTATCGAAAAAAAAAGTCGTTTAAGATTTGTCATTTTTGGTAGTGATTTTATTAGCCTATTCGATGCACAATGAGTTGGAGAATCTGATAAACCCCACTTCCGGTAGTCTAGCTGCAAGAGAAATGTCTTAAATTGCCGTTTGAAGCTTCAACTTTGGGTTCCCAGTTCACGTTATTTGGGTATCGAAAAAAAAAGTCGTTTAAGATTTGTCATTTTTGGTAGTGATTTTATTAGCCTATTCGATGCACAATGAGTTGGAGAATCTGATAAACCCCACTTCCGGTAGTCTAGCTGCAAGAGAAATGCCTTAAATTGCCGTTTGAAGCTTCAACTTTGGGTTCCCAGTTCACGTTATTTGGGTATCGAAAAAAAAAGTCGTTTAAGATTTGTCATTTTTGGTAGTGATTTTATTAGCCTATTCGATGCACAATGAGTTGGAGAATCTGATAAACCCCACTTCCGGTAGTCTAGCTGCAAGAGAAATGCCTTAAATTGCCGTTTGAAGCTTCAACTTTGGGTTCCCAGTTCACGTTATTTGGGTATCGAAAAAAAAAGTCGTTTAAGATTTGTCATTTTTGGTAGTGATTTTATTAGCCTATTCGATGCACAATGAGTTGGAGAATCTGATAAACCCCACTTCCGGTAGTCTAGCTGCAAGAGAAATGCCTTAAATTGCCGTTTGAAGCTTCAACTTTGGGTTCCCAGTTCACGTTATTTGGGTATCGAAAAAAAAAGTCGTTTAAGATTTGTCATTTTTGGTAGTGATTTTATTAGCCTATTCGATGCACAATGAGTTGGAGAATCTGATAAACCCCACTTCCGGTAGTCTAGCTGCAAGAGAAATGCCTTAAATTGCCGTTTGAAGCTTCAACTTTGGGTTCCCAGTTCACGTTATTTGGGTATCGAAAAAAAAAGTCGTTTAAGATTTGTCATTTTTGGTAGTGATTTTATTAGCCTATTCGATGCACAATGAGTTGGAGAATCTGATAAGCCCCACTTCCGGTAGTCTAGCTGCAAGAGAAATGCCTTAAATTGCCGTTTGAAGCTTCAACTTTGGGTTCCCAGTTCACGTTATTTGGGTATCGAAAAAAAAAGTCGTTTAAGATTTGTCATTTTTGGTAGTGATTTTATTAGCCTATTCGATGCACAATGAGTTGGAGAATCTGATAAACCCCACTTCCGGTAGTCTAGCTGCAAGAGAAATGCCTTAAATTGCCGTTTGTAGCTTCAACTTTGGGTTCCCAGTTCACGTTATTTGGGTATCGAAAAAAAAAGTCGTTTAAGATTTGTCATTTTTGGTAGTGATTTTATTAGCCTATTCGATGCACAATGAGTTGGAGAATCTGATAAGCCCCACTTCCGGTACTCTAGCTGCAAGAGAAATGCCTTAAATTGCCGTTTGAAGCTTCAACTTTGGGTTCCCAGTTCACGTTATTTGGGTATCGAAAAAAAAAGTCGTTTAAGATTTGTCATTTTTGGTAGTGATTTTATTAGCCTATTCGATGCACAATGAGTTGGAGAATCTGATAAACCCCACTTCCGGTAGTCTAGCTGCAAGAGAAATGCCTTAAATTGCCGTTTGAAGCTTCAACTTTGGGTTCCCAGTTCACGTTATTTGGGTATCGAAAAAAAAAGTCTTTTAAGATTTGTCATTTTTGGTAGTGATTTTATTAGCCTATTCGATGCACAATGAGTTGGAGAATCTGATAAGCCCCACTTCCGGTAGTCTAGCTTCAAGAGAAATGCCTTAAATTGCCGTTTGAAGCTTCAACTTTGGGTTCCCAGTTCACGTTATTTGGGTATCGAAAAAAAAAGTCGTTTAAGATTTGTCATTTTTGGTAGTGATTTTATTAGCCTATTCGATGCACAATGAGTTGGAGAATCTGATAAACCCCACTTCCGGTAGTCTAGCTGCAAGAGAAATGCCTTAAATTGCCGTTTGAAGCTTCAACTTTGGGTTCCCAGTTCACGTTATTTGGGTATCGAAAAAAAAAGTCGTTTAAGATTTGTCATTTTTGGTAGTGATTTTATTAGCCTATTCGATGCACAATGAGTTGGAGAATCTGATAAACCCCACTTCCGGTAGTCTAGCTGCAAGAGAAATGCCTTAAATTGCCGTTTGAAGCTTCAACTTTGGGTTCCCAGTTCACGTTATTTGGGTATCGAAAAAAAAAGTCGTTTAAGGTTTGTCATTTTTGGTAGTGATTTTATTAGCCTATTCGATGCACAATGAGTTGGAGAATCTGATAAACCCCACTTCCGGTAGTCTAGCTGCAAGAGAAATGCCTTTAATTGCCGTTTGAAGCTTCAACTTTGGGTTCCCAGTTCACGTTATTTGGGTATCGAAAAAAAAAGTCGTTTAAGATTTGTCATTTTTGGTAGTGATTTTATTAGCCTATTCGATGCACAATGAGTTGGAGAATCTGATAAACCCCACTTCCGGTAGTCTAGCTGCAAGAGAAATGCCTTAAATTGCCGTTTGAAGCTTCAACTTTGGGTTCCCAGTTCACGTTATTTGGGTATCGAAAAAAAAAGTCGTTTAAGATTTGTCATTTTTGGTAGTGATTTTATTAGCCTATTCGATGCACAATGAGTTGGAGAATCTGATAAACCCCACTTCCGGTAGTCTAGCTGCAAGAGAAATGCCTTAAATTGCCGTTTGAAGCTTCAACTTTGGGTTCCCAGTTCACGTTATTTGGGTATCGAAAAAAAAAGTCGTTTAATATTTGTCATTTTTGGTAGTGATTTTATTAGACTATTCGATGCACAATGAGTTGGAGAATCTGATAAACCCCACTTCCGGTAGTCTAGCTGCAAGAGAAATGCCTTAAATTGCCGTTTGAAGCTTCAACTTTGGGTTCCCAGTTCACGTTATTTGGGTATCGAAAAAAAAAGTCGTTTAAGATTTGTCATTTTTGGTAGTGATTTTATTAGCCTATTCGATGCACAATGAGTTGGAGAATCTGATAAACCCCACTTCCGGTAGTCTAGCTGCAAGAGAAATGCCTTAAATTGCCGTTTGAAGCTTCAACTTTGGGTTCCCAGTTCACGTTATTTGGGTATCGAAAAAAAAAGTCGTTTAAGATTTGTCATTTTTGGTAGTGATTTTATTAGCCTATTCGATGCACAGTGAGTTGGAGAATCTGATAAGCCCCACTTCCGGTAGTCTAGCTGCAAGAGAAATGCCTTAAATTGCCGTTTGAAGCTTCAACTTTGGGTTCCCAGTTCACGTTATTTGGGTATCGAAAAAAAAAGTCGTTTAAGATTTGTCATTTTTGGTAGTAATTTTATTAGCCTATTCGATGCACAATGAGTTGGAGAATCTGATAAACCCCACTTCCGGTAGTCTAGCTGCAAGAGAAATGCCTTAAATTGCCGTTTGAAGCTTCAACTTTGGGTTCCCAGTTCACGTTATTTGGGTATCGAAAAAAAAAGTCGTTTAAGATTTGTCATTTTTGGTAGTAATTTTATTAGCCTATTCGATGCACAATGAGTTGGAGAATCTGATAAACCCCACTTCCGGTAGTCTAGCTGCAAGAGAAATGCCTTAAATTGCCGTTTGAAGCTTCAACTTTGGGTTCCCAGTTCACGTTATTTGGGTATCGAAAAAAAAAGTCGTTTAAGATTTGTCATTTTTGGTAGTGATTTTATTAGCCTATTCGATGCACAATGAGTTGGAGAATCTGATAAACCCCACTTCCGGTAGTCTAGCTGCAAGAGAAATGCCTTAAATTGCCGTTTGAAGCTTCAACTTTGGGTTCCCAGTTCACGTTATTTGGGTATCGAAAAAAAAAGTCGTTTAAGATTTGTCATTTTTGGTAGTGATTTTATTAGCCTATTCGATGCACAGTGAGTTGGAGAATCTGATAAGCCCCACTTCCGGTAGTCTAGCTGCAAGAGAAATGCCTTAAATTGCCGTTTGAAGCTTCAACTTTGGGTTCCCAGTTCACGTTATTTGGGTATCGAAAAAAAAAGTCGTTTAAGATTTGTCATTTTTGGTAGTGATTTTATTAGCCTATTCGATGCACAATGAGTTGGAGAATCTGATAAACCCCACTTCCGGTAGTCTAGCTGCAAGAGAAATGCCTTAAATTGCCGTTTGAAGCTTCAACTTTGGGTTCCCAGTTCACGTTATTTGGGTATCGAAAAAAAAAGTCGTTTAATATTTGTCATTTTTGGTAGTGATTTTATTAGACTATTCGATGCACAATGAGTTGGAGAATCTGATAAACCCCACTTCCGGTAGTCTAGCTGCAAGAGAAATGCCTTAAATTGCCGTTTGAAGCTTCAACTTTGGGTTCCCAGTTCACGTTATTTGGGTATCGAAAAAAAAAGTCGTTTAAGATTTGTCATTTTTGGTAGTGATTTTATTAGCCTATTCGATGCACAATGAGTTGGAGAATCTGATAAACCCCACTTCCGGTAGTCTAGCTGCAAGAGAAATGCCTTAAATTGCCGTTTGAAGCTTCAACTTTGGGTTCCCAGTTCACGTTATTTGGGTATCGAAAAAAAAAGTCGTTTAAGATTTGTCATTTTTGGTAGTGATTTTATTAGCCTATTCGATGCACAGTGAGTTGGAGAATCTGATAAGCCCCACTTCCGGTAGTCTAGCTGCAAGAGAAATGCCTTAAATTGCCGTTTGAAGCTTCAACTTTGGGTTCCCAGTTCACGTTATTTGGGTATCGAAAAAAAAAGTCGTTTAAGATTTGTCATTTTTGGTAGTAATTTTATTAGCCTATTCGATGCACAATGAGTTGGAGAATCTGATAAACCCCACTTCCGGTAGTCTAGCTGCAAGAGAAATGCCTTAAATTGCCGTTTGAAGCTTCAACTTTGGGTTCCCAGTTCACGTTATTTGGGTATCGAAAAAAAAAGTCGTTTAAGATTTGTCATTTTTGGTAGTAATTTTATTAGCCTATTCGATGCACAATGAGTTGGAGAATCTGATAAACCCCACTTCCGGTAGTCTAGCTGCAAGAGAAATGCCTTAAATTGCCGTTTGAAGCTTCAACTTTGGGTTCCCAGTTCACGTTATTTGGGTATCGAAAAAAAAAGTCGTTTAAGATTTGTCATTTTTGGTAGTGATTTTATTAGCCTATTCGATGCACAATGAGTTGGAGAATCTGATAAACCCCACTTCCGGTAGTCTAGCTGCAAGAGAAATGCCTTAAATTGCCGTTTGAAGCTTCAACTTTGGGTTCCCAGTTCACGTTATTTGGGTATCGAAAAAAAAAGTCGTTTAAGATTTGTCATTTTTGGTAGTGATTTTATTAGCCTATTCGATGCACAGTGAGTTGGAGAATCTGATAAGCCCCACTTCCGGTAGTCTAGCTGCAAGAGAAATGCCTTAAATTGCCGTTTGAAGCTTCAACTTTGGGTTCCCAGTTCACGTTATTTGGGTATCGAAAAAAAAAGTCGTTTAAGATTTGTCATTTTTGGTAGTGATTTTATTAGCCTATTCGATGCACAGTGAGTTGGAGAATCTGATAAACCCCACTTCCGGTAGTCTAGTTGCAAGAGAAATGCCTTAAATTGCCGTTTGAAGCTTCAACTTTGGGTTCCAAGTTCACGTTATTTGGGTATCGAAAAAAAAAGTCGTTTAAGATTTGTCATTTTTGGTAGTGATTTTATTAGCCTATTCGATGCACAATGAGTTGGAGAGTCTGATAAACCCCACTTCCGGTAGTCTAGCTGCAAGAGAAATGCCTTAAATTGCCGTTTGAAGCTTCAACTTTGGGTTCCCAGTTCACGTTATTTGGGTATCTAAAAAAAAAGTCGTTTAAGATTTGTCATTTTTGGTAGTGATTTTATTAGCCTATTCGATGCACAGTGAGTTGGAGAATCTGATAAACCCCACTTCCGGTAGTCTAGCTGCAAGAGAAATGCCTTAAATTGCCGTTTGAAGCTTCAACTTTGGGTTCCCAGTTCACGTTATTTGGGTATCGAAAAAAAAAGTCGTTTAAGATTTGTCATTTTTGGTAGTGATTTTATTAGCCTATTCGATGCACAATGAGTTGGAGAATCTGATAAACCCCACTTCCGGTAGTCTAGCTGCAAGAGAAATGCCTTAAATTGCCGTTTGAAGCTTCAACTTTGGGTTCCCAGTTCACGTTATTTGGGTATCGAAAAAAAAAGTCGTTTAAGATTTGTCATTTTTGGTAGTGATTTTATTAGCCTATTCGATGCACAATGAGTTGGAGAATCTGATAAACCCCACTTCCGGTAGTCTAGCTGCAAGAGAAATGCCTTAAATTGCCGTTTGAAGCTTCAACTTTGGGTTCCCAGTTCACGTTATTTGGGTATCGAAAAAAAAAGTCGTTTAAGATTTGTCATTTTTGGTAGTGATTTTATTAGCCTATTCGATGCACAATGAGTTGGAGAATCTGATAAACCCCACTTCCGGTAGTCTAGCTGCAAGAGAAATGCCTTAAATTGCCGTTTGAAGCTTCAACTTTTGGTTCCCAGTTCACGTTATTTGGGTATCGAAAAAAAAAGTCGTTTAAGATTTGTCATTTTTGGTAGTGATTTTATTAGCCTATTCGATGCACAGTGAGTTGGAGAATCTGATAAACCCCACTTCCGGTAGTCTAGCTGCAAGAGAAATGCCTTAAATTGCCGTTTGAAGCTTCAACTTTGGGTTCCCAGTTCACGTTATTTGGGTATCGAAAAAAAAAGTCGTTTAAGATTTGTCATTTTTGGTAGTGATTTTATTAGCCTATTCGATGCACAATGAGTTGGAGAATCTGATAAACCCCACTTCCGGTAGTCTAGCTGCAAGAGAAATGCCTTAAATTGCCGTTTGAAGCTTCAACTTTGGGTTCCCAGTTCACGTTATTTGGGTATCGAAAAAAAAAGTCGTTTAAGATTTGTCATTTTTGGTAGTGATTTTATTAGCCTATTCGATGCACAATGAGTTGGAGAATCTGATAAACCCCACTTCCGGTAGTCTAGCTGCAAGAGAAATGCCTTAAATTGCCGTTTGAAGCTTCAACTTTGGGTTCCCAGTTCACGTTATTTGGGTATCGAAAAAAAAAGTCGTTTAAGATTTGTCATTTTTGGTAGTGATTTTATTAGCCTATTCGATGCACAATGAGTTGGAGAATCTGATAAACCCCACTTCCGGTAGTCTAGCTGCAAGGGAAATGCCTTTAAATTGCCGTTTGAAGCTTCAACTTTGGGTTCCCAGTTCACGTTATTTGGGTATCGAAAAAAAAGTCGTTAAGATTTGTCATTTTTGGTAGTGATTTTATTAGCCTATTCGATGCACAATGAGTTGGAGAATCTGATAAACCCCACTTCCGGTAGTCTAGCTGCAAGAGAAATGCCTTAAATTGCCGTTTGAAGCTTCAACTTTGGGTTCCCAGTTCACGTTATTTGGGTATCGAAAAAAAAAGTCGTTTAAGATTTGTCATTTTTGGTAGTGATTTTATTAGCCTATTCGATGCACAATGAGTTGGAGAATCTGATAAACCCACTTCCGGTAGTCTAGCTGCAAGAGAAATGCCTTAAATTGCCGTTTGAAGCTTCAACTTTGGGTTCCCAGTTCACGTTATTTGGGTATCGAAAAAAAAAGTCATTTAAGATTTGTCATTTTTGGTAGTGATTTTATTAGCCTATTCGATGCACAATGAGTTGGAGAATCTGATAAACCCACTTCCGGTAGTCTAGCTGCAAGAGAAATACCTTAAATTGCCGTTTGAAGCTTCAACTTTGGGTTCCCAGTTCACGTTATTTGGGTATCGAAAAAAAAAGTCGTTTAAGATTTGTCATTTTTGGTAGTGATTTTATTAGCCTATTCGATGCACAATGAGTTGGAGAATCTGATAAACCCCACTTCCGGTAGTCTAGCTGCAAGAGAAATGCCTTAAATTGCCGTTTGAAGCTTCAACTTTGGGTTCCCAGTTCACGTTATTTGGGTATCGAAAAAAAAGTCGTTTAAGATTTGTCATTTTTGGTAGTGATTTTATTAGCCTATTCGATGCACAATGAGTTGGAGAATCTGATAAACCCCACTTCCGGTAGTCTAGCTGCAAGAGAAATGCCTTAAATTGCCGTTTGAAGCTTCAACTTTGGGTTCCCAGTTCACGTTATTTGGGTATCGAAAAAAAAAGTCGTTTAAGATTTGTCATTTTTGGTAGTGATTTTATTAGCCTATTCGATGCACAATGAGTTGGAGAATCTGATAAACCCCACTTCCGGTAGTCTAGCTGCAAGTGAAATGCCTTAAATTGCCGTTTGAAGCTTCAACTTTGGGTTCCCAGTTCACGTTATTTGGGTATCGAAAAAAAAAGTCGTTTAAGATTTGTCATTTTTGGTAGTGATTTTATTAGCCTATTCGATGCACAATGAGTTGGAGAATCTGATAAACCCCACTTCCGGTAGTCTAGCTGCAAGAGAAATGCCTTAAATTGCCGTTTGAAGCTTCAACTTTGGGTTCCAGTTCACGTTATTTGGGTATCGAAAAAAAAAGTCGTTTAAGATTTGTCATTTTTGGTAGTGATTTTATTAGCCTATTCGATGCACAATGAGTTGGAGAATCTGATAAACCCCACTTCCGGTAGTCTAGCTGCAAGAGAAATGCCTTAAATTGCCGTTTTGAAGCTTCAACTTTGGGTTCCCAGTTCACGTTATTTGGGTATCGAAAAAAAAAGTCGTTTAAGATTTGTCATTTTTGGTAGTGATTTTATTAGCCTATTCGATGCACAATGAGTTGGAGAATCTGATAAACCCCACTTCCGGTAGTCTAGCTGCAAGTGAAATGCCTTAAATTGCCGTTTGAAGCTTCAACTTTGGTTCCCAGTTCACGTTATTTGGGTATCGAAAAAAAAAGTCGTTTAAGATTTGTCATTTTTGGTAGTGATTTTATTAGCCTATTCGATGCACAATGAGTTGGAGAATCTGATAAACCCCACTTCCGGTAGTCTAGCTGCAAGAGAAATGCCTTAAATTGCCGTTTGAAGCTTCAACTTTGGGTTCCCAGTTCACGTTATTTGGGTATCGAAAAAAAAAGTCGTTTAAGATTTGTCATTTTTGGTAGTGATTTTATTAGACTATTCGATGCACAATGAGTTGGAGAAATCTGATAAACCCCACTTCCGGTAGTCTAGCTGCAAGTGAAATGCCTTAAAATGCCGTTTGAAGCTTCAACTTTGGGTTCCCAGTTCACGTTATTTGGGTATCGAAAAAAAAAGTCGTTTAAGATTTGTCATTTTTGGTAGTGATTTTATTAGCCTATTCGATGCACAATGAGTTGGAGAATCTGATAAACCCCACTTCAAGTAGTCTAAATGCAAGAGAAATGCCTTAAATTGCCGTTTGAAGCTTCAACTTTGGGTTCCCAGTTCACGTTATTTGGGTATCGAAAAAAAAAGTCGTTTAAGATTTGTCATTTTTGGTAGTGATTTTATTAGCCTATTCGATGCACAATGAGTTGGAGAATCTGATAAACCGCACTTCCGGTAGTCTAGCTGCAAGAGAAATGCCTTAAATTGCCGTTTGAAGCTTCAACTGGGTTCCCAGTTCACGTTATTTGGGTATCGAAAAAAAAAGTCGTTTAAGATTTGTCATTTTTAGTAGTGATTTTATTAGCCTATTCGATGCACAATGAGTTGGAGAATCTGATAAACCCCACTTCCGGTAGTCTAGCTGCAAGAGAAATGCCTTAAATTGCCGTTTGAAGCTTCAACTTTGGGTTCCCAGTTCACGTTATTTGGGTATCGAAAAAAAAAGTCGTTTAAGATTTGTCATTTTTGGTAGTGATTTTATTAGCCTATTCGATGCACAATGAGTTGGAGAATCTGATAAACCGCACTTCCGGTAGTCTAGCTGCAAGAGAAATGCCTTAAATTGCCGTTTGAAGCTTCAACTGGGTTCCCAGTTCACGTTATTTGGGTATCGAAAAAAAAAGTCGTTTAAGATTTGTCATTTTTGGTAGTGATTTTATTAGCCTATTCGATGCACAATGAGTTGGAGAATCTGATAAACCCCACTTCCGGTAGTCTAGCTGCAAGTGAAATGCCTTAAAATGCCGTTTGAAGCTTCAACTTTGGGTTCCCAGTTCACGTTATTTGGGTATCGAAAAAAAAAGTCGTTTAAGATTTGTCATTTTTGGTAGTGATTTTATTAGCCTATTCGATGCACAATGAGTTGGAGAATCTGATAAACCGCACTTCCGGTAGTCTAGCTGCAAGAGAAATGCCTTAAATTGCCGTTTGAAGCTTCAACTGGGTTCCCAGTTCACGTTATTTGGGTATCGAAAAAAAAAGTCGTTTAAGATTTGTCATTTTTGGTAGTGATTTTATTAGCCTATTCGATGCACAATGAGTTGGAGAATCTGATAAACCCCACTTCCGGTAGTCTAGCTGCAAGAGAAATGCCTTAAATTGCCGTTTGAAGCTTCAACTTTGGGTTCCCAGTTCACGTTATTTGGGTATCGAAAAAAAAAGTCGTTTAAGATTTGTCATTTTTGGTAGTGATTTTATTAGCCTATTCGATGCACAATGAGTTGGAGAATCTGATAAACCCCACTTCCGGTAGTCTAGCTGCAAGAGAAAATGCCTTAAATTGCCGTTTGAAGCTTCAACTTTGGGTTCCCAGTTCACGTTATTTGGGTATCGAAAAAAAAAGTCGTTTAAGATTTGTCATTTTTGGTAGTGATTTTATTAGCCTATTCGATGCACAATGAGTTGGAGAATCTGATAAACCCCACTTCCGGTAGTCTAGCTGCAAGAGAAATGCCTTAAATTGCCGTTTGAAGCTTCAACTTTGGGTTCCCAGTTCACGTTATTTGGGTATCGAAAAAAAAAGTCGTTTAAGATTTGTCACTTTTGGTAGTGATTTTATTAGCCTATTCGATGCACAATGAGTTGGAGAATCTAATAAACCGCACTTCCGGTAGTCTAGCTGCAAGAGAAATGCCTTAAATTGCCGTTTGAAGCTTCAACTGGGTTCCCAGTTCACGTTATTTGGGTATCGAAAAAAAAAGTCGTTTAAGATTTGTCATTTTTGGTAGTGATTTTATTAGCCTATTCGATGCACAATGAGTTGGTGAATCTGATAAACCCCACTTCCGGTAGTCTAGCTGCAAGAGAAATGCCTTAAATTGCCGTTTGAAGCTTCAACTTTGGGTTCCCAGTTCACGTTATTTGGGTATCGAAAAAAAAAGTCGTTTAAGATTTGTCATTTTTGGTAGTGATTTTATTAGCCTATTCGATGCACAATGAGTTGGAGAATCTGATAAACCCCACTTCCGGTAGTCTAGCTGCAAGAGAAATGCCTTAAATTGCCGTTTGAAGCTTCAACTTTGGGTTCCCAGTTCACGTTATTTGGGTATCGAAAAAAAAAGTCGTTTAAGATTTGTCATTTTTGGTAGTGATTTTATTAGCCTATTCGATGCACAATGAGTTGGAGAATCTGATAAACCGCACTTCCGGTAGTCTAGCTGCAAGAGAAATGCCTTAAATTGCCGTTTGAAGCTTCAACTGGGTTCCCAGTTCACGTTATTTGGGTATCGAAAAAAAAAGTCGTTTAAGATTTGTCATTTTTGGTAGTGATTTTATTAGCCTATTCGATGCACAATGAGTTGGAGAATCTGATAAACCCCACTTCCGGTAGTCTAGCTGCAAGAGAAATGCCTTAAATTGCCGTTTGAAGCTTCAACTTTGGGTTCCCAGTTCACGTTATTTGGGTATCGAAAAAAAAAGTCGTTTAAGATTTGTCATTTTTGGTAGTGATTTTATTAGCCTATTCGATGCACAATGAGTTGGAGAATCTGATAAACCCCACTTCCGGTAGTCTAGCTGCAAGAGAAATGCCTTAAATTGCCGTTTGAAGCTTCAACTTTGGGTTCCCAGTTCACGTTATTTGGGTATCGAAAAAAAAAGTCGTTTAAGATTTGTCATTTTTGGTAGTGATTTATTAGCCTATTCGATGCACAATGAGTTGGAGAATCTGATAAACCCCACTTCCGGTAGTCTAGCTGCAAGAGAAATGCCTTAAATTGCCGTTTGAAGCTTCAACTTTGGCTTCCCAGTTCACGTTATTTGGGTATCGAAAAAAAAAGTCGTTTAAGATTTGTCATTTTTGGTAGTGATTTTATTAGCTATTCGATGCACAATGAGTTGGAGAATCTGATAAACCCCACTTCCGGTAGTCTAGCTGCAAGAGAAATGCCTTAAATTGCCGTTTGAAGCTTCAACTTTGGGTTCCCAGTTCACGTTATTTGGGTATCGAAAAAAAAGTCGTTTAAGATTTGTCATTTTTGGTAGTGATTTTATTAGCCTATTCGATGCACAATGAGTTGGAGAATCTGATAAACCCCACTTCCGGTAGTCTAGCTGCAAGAGAAATGCCTTAAATTGCCGTTTGAAGCTTCAACTTTGGGTTCCCAGTTCACGTTATTTGGGTATCGAAAAAAAAAGTCGTTTTAAGATTTGTCATTTTTGGTAGTGATTTTATTAGCCTATTCGATGCACAATGAGTTGGAGAATCTGATAAACCCCACTTCCGGTAGTCTAGCTGCAAGAGAAATGCCTTAAATTGCCGTTTGAAGCTTCAACTTTGGGTTCCCAGTTCACGTTATTTGGGTATCGAAAAAAAAGTCGTTTAAGATTTGTCATTTTTGGTAGTGATTTTATTAGCCTATTCGATGCACAATGAGTTGGAGAATCTGATAAACCCCACTTCCGGTAGTCTAGCTGCAAGAGAAATGCCTTAAATTGCCGTTTGAAGCTTCAACTTTGGGTTCCCAGTTCACGTTATTTGGGTATCGAAAAAAAAAGTCGTTTAAGATTTGTCATTTTTGGTAGTGATTTTATTAGCCTATTCGATGCACAATGATTTGGAGAATCTGATAAGCCCCACTTCCGGTAGTCTAGCTGCAAGAGAAATGCCTTAAATTGCCGTTTGAAGCTTCAACTTTGGGTTCCCAGTTCACGTTTTTTGGGTATCGAAAAAAAAAAGTCGTTTAAGATTTGTCATTTTTGGTAGTGATTTTATTAGCCTATTCGATGCACAATGAGTTGGAGAATCTGATAAACCCCACTTCCGGTAGTCTAGCTGCAAGAGAAATGCCTTAAATTGCCGTTTGAAGCTTCAACTTTGGGTTCCCAGTTCACGTTATTTGGGTATCGAAAAAAAAAGTCGTTTAAGATATGTCATTTTTTGGTAGTGATTTTATTAGCCTATTCGATGCACAATGAGTTGGAGGATCTGATAAACCACACTTCCGGTAATCTAGCTGCAAGAGAAATGCCTTAAATTGCCGTTTGAAGCTTCAACTTTGGGTTCCCAGTTCACGTTATTTGGGTATCGAAAAAAAAAGTCGTTTAAGATTTGTCATTTTTGGTAGTGATTTTATTAGCCTATTCGATGCACAATGAGTTGGAGGATCTGATAAACCCCACTTCCGGTAGTCTAGCTGCAAGAGAAATGCCTTAAATTGCCGTTTGAAGCTTCAACTTTGGGTTCCCAGTTCACGTTATTTGGGTATCGAAAAAAAAAGTCGTTTAAGATTTGTCATTTTTGGTAGTGATTTTATTAGCCTATTCGATGCACAAGGAGTTGGAGAATCTGATAAACCCCACTTCCGGTAGTCTAGCTGCAAGAGAAATGCCTTAAATTGCCGTTTGAAGCTTCAACTTTGGGTTCCCAGTTCACGTTATTTGGGTATCGAAAAAAAAAGTCGTTTAAGATTTGTCATTTTTGGTAGTGATTTTATTAGCCTATTCGATGCACAAAGAGTTGGAGAATCTGATAAACCCCACTTCCGGTAGTCTAGCTGCAAGAGAAATGCCTTAAATTGCGTTTGAAGCTTCAACTTTGGGTTCCCAGTTCACGTTATTTGGGTATCGAAAAAAAAAGTCGTTTAAGATTTGTCATTTTTGGTAGTGATTTTATTAGCCTATTCGATGCACAATGAGTTGGAGAATCTGATAAACCCCACTTCCGGCAGTCTACCTGCAAGAGAAATGCCTTAAATTGCCGTTTGAAGCTTCAACTTTGGGTTCCCAGTTCACGTTATTTGGGTATCGAAAAAAAAGTCGTTTAAGATTTGTCATTTTTTGGTAGTGATTTTATTAGCCTATTCGATGCACAATGAGTTGGAGAATCTGATAAACCCCACTTCCGGTAGTCTAGCTGCAAGAGAAATGCCTTAAATTGCCGTTTGAAGCTTCAACTTTGGGTTCCCAGTTCACGTTATTTGGGTATCGAAAAAAAAGTCGTTTAAGAATTGTCATTTTTGGTAGTGATTTTATTAGCCTATTCGATGCACAATGAGTTGGAGAATCTGATAAACCCCACTTCCGGTAGTCTAGCTGCAAGAGAAATGCCTTAAATTGCCGTTTGAAGCTTCAACTTTGGGTTCCCAGTTCACGTTATTTGGGTATCGAAAAAAAAAGTCGTTTAAGATTTGTCATTTTTGGTAGTGATTTTATTAGCCTATTCGATGCACAATGAGTTGGAGAATCTGATAAACCCCACTTCCGGTAGTCTAGCTGCAAGAGAAATGCCTTAAATTGCCGTTTGAAGCTTCAACTTTGGGTTCCCAGTTCACGTTATTTGGGTATCGAAAAAAAAAGTCGTTTAAGATTTGTCATTTTTGGTAGTGATTTTATTAGCCTATTCGATGCACAATGAGTTGGAGAATCTGATAAACCCCACTTCCGGTAGTCTAGCTGCAAGAGAAATGCCTTAAATTGCCGTTTGAAGCTTCAACTTTGGCTTCCCAGTTCACGTTATTTGGGTATCGAAAAAAAAAGTCGTTTAAGATTTGTCATTTTTGGTAGTGATTTTATTAGCCTATTCGATGCACAATGAGTTGGAGAATCTGATAAACCCCACTTCCGGTAGTCTAGCTGCAAGAGAAATGCCTTAAATTGCCGTTTGAAGCTTCAACTTTGGGTTCCCAGTTCACGTTATTTGGGTATCGAAAAAAAAAGTCGTTTAAGATTTGTCATTTTTGGTAGTGATTTTATTAGCCTATTCGATGCACAATGAGTTGGAGAATCTGATAAACCCCACTTCCGGTAGTCTAGCTGCAAGAGAAATGCCTTAAATTGCCGTTTGAAGCTTCAACTTTGGGTTCCCAGTTCACGTTATTTGGGTATCGAAAAAAAAAGTCGTTTAAGATTTGTCATTTTTGGTAGTGATTTTATTAGCCTATTCGATGCACAATGAGTTGGAGAATCTGATAAACCCCACTTCCGGTAGTCTAGCTGCAAGAGAAATGCCTTAAATTGCCGTTTGAAGCTTCAACTTTGGGTTCCCAGTTCACGTTATTTGGGTATCGAAAAAAAAGTCGTTTAAGATTTGTCATTTTTGGTAGTGATTTTATTAGCCTATTCGATGCACAATGAGTTGGAGAATCTGATAAACCCCACTTCCGGTAGTCTAGCTGCAAGAGAAATGCCTTAAATTGCCGTTTGAAGCTTCAACTTTGGGTTCCCAGTTCACGTTATTTGGGTATCGAAAAAAAAAGTCGTTTAAGATTTGTCATTTTTGGTAGTGATTTTATTAGCCTATTCGATGCACAATGATTTGGAGAATCTGATAAGCCCCACTTCCGGTAGTCTAGCTGCAAGAGAAATGCCTTAAATTGCCGTTTGAAGCTTCAACTTTGGGTTCCCAGTTCACGTTTTTTGGGTATCGAAAAAAAAAGTCGTTTAAGATTTGTCATTTTTGGTAGTGATTTTATTAGCCTATTCGATGCACAATGAGTTGGAGAATCTGATAAACCCCACTTCCGGCAGTCTACCTGCAAGAGAAATGCCTTAAATTGCCGTTTGAAGCTTCAACTTTGGGTTCCCAGTTCACGTTATTTGGGGTATCGAAAAAAAAAGTCGTTTAAGATTTGTCATTTTTGGTAGTGATTTTATTAGCCTATTCGATGCACAATGAGTTGGAGAATCTGATAAACCCCACTTCCGGTAGTCTAGCTGCAAGAGAAATGCCTTAAATTGCCGTTTGAAGCTTCAACTTTGGGTTCCCAGTTCACGTTATTTGGGTATCGAAAAAAAAAGTCGTTTAAGATTTGTCATTTTTGGTAGTGATTTTATTAGCCTATTCGATGCACAATGAGTTGGAGAATCTGATAAACCCCACTTCCGGTAGTCTAGCTGCAAGAGAAATGCCTTAAATTGCCGTTTGAAGCTTCAACTTTGGGTTCCCAGTTCACGTTATTTGGGTATCGAAAAAAAAAGTCGTTTAAGAATTGTCATTTTTGGTAGTGATTTTATTAGCCTATTCGATGCACAATGAGTTGGAGTATCTGATAAACCCCACTTCTGGTAGTCTAGCTGCAAGAGAAATGCCTTAAATTGCCGTTTGAAGCTTCAACTTTGGGTTCCCAGTTCACGTTATTTGGGTATCGAAAAAAAAAGTCGTTTAAGATTTGTCATTTTTGGTAGTGATTTTATTAGCCTATTCGATGCACAATGAGTTGGAGAATCTGATAAACCCCACTTCCGGTAGTCTAGCTGCAAGAGAAATGCCTTAAATTGCCGTTTGAAGCTTCAACTTTGGGTTCCCAGTTCACGTTATTTGGGTATCGAAAAAAAAAGTCGTTTAAGATTTGTCATTTTTGGTAGTGATTTTATTAGCCTATTCGATGCACAATGAGTTGGAGAATCTGATAAAACCCACTTCCGGTAGTCTAGCTGCAAGAGAAATGCCTTAAATTGCCGTTTGAAGCTTCAACTTTGGGTTCCCAGTTCACGTTATTTGGGTATCGAAAAAAAAAAGTCGTTTAAGATTTGTCATTTTTGGTAGTGATTTTATTAGCCTATTCGATGCACAATGAGTTGGAGGATCTGATAAACCACACTTCCGGTAATCTAGCTGCAAGAGAAATGCCTTAAATTGCCGTTTGAAGCTTCAACTTTGGGTTCCCAGTTCACGTTATTTGGGTATCGAAAAAAAAAGTCGTTTAAGATTTGTCATTTTTGGTAGTGATTTTATTAGCCTATTCGATGCACAATGAGTTGGAGGATCTGATAAACCCCACTTCCGGTAGTCTAGCTGCAAGAGAAATGCCTTAAATTGCCGTTTGAAGCTTCAACTTTGGGTTCCCAGTTCACGTTATTTGGGTATCGAAAAAAAAAAGTCGTTTAAGATTTGTCATTTTTGGTAGTGATTTTATTAGCCTATTCGATGCACAAGGAGTTGGAGAATCTGATAAACCCCACTTCCGGTAGTCTAGCTGCAAGAGAAATGCCTTAAATTGCCGTTTGAAGCTTCAACTTTGGGTTCCCAGTTCACGTTATTTGGGTATCGAAAAAAAAAGTCGTTTAAGATTTGTCATTTTTGGTAGTGATTTTATTAGCCTATTCGATGCACAAGGAGTTGGAGAATCTGATAAACCCCACTTCCGGTAGTCTAGCTGCAAGAGAAATGCCTTAAATTGCCGTTTGAAGCTTCAACTTTGGGTTCCCAGTTCACGTTATTTGGGTATCGAAAAAAAAAGTCGTTTAAGATTTGTCATTTTTGGTAGTGATTTTATTAGCCTATTCGATGCACAATGAGTTGGAGAATCTGATAAACCCCACTTCCGGCAGTCTACCTGCAAGAGAAATGCCTTAAATTGCCGTTTGAAGCTTCAACTTTGGGTTCCCAGTTCACGTTATTTGGGTATCGAAAAAAAAAGTCGTTTAAGATTTGTCATTTTTGGTAGTGATTTTATTAGCCTATTCGATGCACAATGAGTTGGAGAATCTGATAAACCCCACTTCCGGTAGTCTAGCTGCAAGAGAAATGCCTTAAATTGCCGTTTGAAGCTTCAACTTTGGGTTCCCAGTTCTCGTTATTTGGGTATCGAAAAAAAAAGTCGTTTAAGATTTGTCATTTTTGGTAGTGATTTTATTAGCCTATTCGATGCACAATGAGTTGGAGAATCTGATAAACCCCACTTCTGGTAGTCTAGCTGCAAGAGAAATGCCTTAAATTGCCGTTTGAAGCTTCAACTTTGGGTTCCAGTTCACGTTATTTGGGTATCGAAAAAAAAAGTCGTTTAAGATTTGTCATTTTTGGTAGTGATTTTATTAGCCTATTCGATGCACAATGAGTTGGAGAATCTGATAAACCCCACTTCCGGTAGTCTAGCTGCAAGAGAAATGCCTTAAATTGCCGTTTGAAGCTTCAACTTTGGGTTCCCAGTTCACGTTATTTGGGTATCGAAAAAAAAAGTCGTTTAAGATTTGTCATTTTTGGTAGTGATTTTATTAGCCTATTCGATGCACAAGGAGTTGGAGAATCTGATAAACCCCACTTCCGGTAGTCTAGCTGCAGAGAAATGCCTTAAATTGCCGTTTGAAGCTTCAACTTTGGGTTCCAGTTCACGTTATTTGGGTATCGAAAAAAAAAGTCGTTTAAGATTTGTCATTTTTGGTAGTGATTTTATTAGCCTATTCGATGCACAATGAGTTGGAGAATCTGATAAACCCCACTTCCCGGTAGTCTAGCTGCAAGTGAAATGCCTTAAATTGCCGTTTGAAGCTTCAACTTTGGGTTCCCAGTTCACGTTATTTGGGTATCGAAAAAAAAAGTCGTTTAAGATTTGTCATTTTTGGTAGTGATTTTATTAGCTATTCGATGCACAATGAGTTGGAGAATCTGATAAACCCCACTTCCGGTAGTCTAGCTGCAAGAGAAATGCCTTAAATTGCCGTTTGAAGCTTCAACTTTGGGTTCCCAGTTCACGTTATTTGGGTATCGAAAAAAAAAGTCGTTTAAGATTTGTCATTTTTGGTAGTGATTTTATTAGCCTATTCGATGCACAATGAGTTGGAGAATCTGATAAACCCCACTTCCGGTAGTCTAGCTGCAAGAGAAATGCCTTAAATTGCCGTTTGAAGCTTCAACTTTGGGTTCCCAGTTCACGTTATTTGGGTATCGAAAAAAAAAGTCGTTTAAGATTTGTCATTTTTGGTAGTGATTTTATTAGCCTATTCGATGCACAATGAGTTGGAGAATCTGATAAACCCCACTTCCGGTAGTCTAGCTGCAAGAGAAATGCTGTTTGTCATTTTTGGTAGTGATTTATTAGCCTATTCGATGCACAATGAGTTGGAGAATCTGATAAACCCCACTTCCGGTAGTCTATGGGTTCCCATTCCGTTTAAGACTTCCGGTAGTCTAGCTGCAAGAGAATGGAACCCCACTTCCGGTAGTCTAGCTGCAAGAGAAATGCCTTAAATTGCCGTTTGAAGCTTCAACTTTGGGTTCCCAGTTCACGTTATTTGGGGTATCGAAAAAAAAGTCGTTTTAAGATTTGTCATTTTTGGTAGTGATTTTATTAGCTTATTCGATGCACAATGAGTTGGAGAATCTGATAAACCCCACTTCCGGTAGTCTAGCTGCAAGAGAAATGCCTTAAATTGCCGTTTGAAGCTTCAACTTTGGGTTCCCAGTTCACGTTATTTGGGTATCGAAAAAAAAAGTCGTTTAAGATTTGTCATTTTTGGTAGTGATTTTATTAGCCTATTCGATGCACAATGAGTTGGAGAATCTGATAAACC
>CAWVQA010000112.1:5000-22500 GCA_963932145.1 Acanthosepion lycidas
CATATGTATATATATATATATATAAATAGATATATATACTTACATATGTATATATATATATATATAAATAGATATATATACTTACATATGTATATATATATATATATAAATAGATATATATACTTACATATGTATATATATATATATATATATATAAATAGATATATATACTTACATATATATATATATATATAAATAGATATATATACTTACATATGTATATATATATATATATAAATAGATATATATACTTACATATGTATATATATATATATATAAATAGATATATATACTTACATATGTATATATATATATATATATATAGATATATATACTTACATATGTATATATATATATATATATAAATAGATATATATACTTACATATGTATATATATATATATATATAAATAGATATATATACTTACATATGTATATATATATATATATATAAATAGATATATATACTTACATATGTATATATATATATATATATAAATAGATATATATACTTACATATGTATATATATATATATATATAAATAGATATATATACTTACATATGTATATATATATATATATATAAATAGATATATATACTTACATATGTATATATATATATATATATATATATATAAATAGATATATATACTTACATATGTATATATATATATATATATATATATATATAAATATATATACTTACATATGTATATATATATATATATATATATATATAAATAGATATATATACTTACATATGTATGTATATATATATATATTAATAGATATATATACTTACATATGTATGTATATATATATATATAAATAGATATATATACTTACATATGTATGTATATATATCTATAAATAGATATATATACTTACATATATATATATATATAAATAGATATATATACTTACATATATATATATATATATATATATATATATATAAATAGATATATATACTTACATATATATATATAAATAGATATATATACACATATATATATATACATACATACATACATACATATATACATATGTATGTAAGTATATATACATAAATATCTAAGTATGTATGTATATATATATATATATTGGAGTTCAAATTTCCTGGCATTTTTCTTTTTGTGTTGTTTGCTTTTCATTTATTTTGCAGTTTTTATGTGCATTTCAATAGTTAACCATATTTTGTGTATAATTTATGTCTAAATGGTAGTTCGACTATTCCGGAATCAGATGATAATTCAGGTGTCTATCTTGTAGGCATCTTTTATATTTGGAGGTTTTCTGCATATTGACCAGTTGGGTTTCAGGTAGGTAAATATACAACTTAGATCTTTTTAGAATTAATTTAATAAATGTTGCCGCAGTTTTTTTCTTGACACCCACAAAATATTTTCGATATTCATTTATAATTAGACTGGGAGTTTTAAAATGAAAGTTATGTCCAGTCTTTTCCCTGTGTTTTACACGTAAGTTATATTTATAGATGTTTCTTATTCATTTTTTATCCTATCATTGATATAGTTTAGTAATGAATATCAGGCTATATGCAGTTGTCGTAGTAGTTATTAATGATTTTAAAAAATGTTTTGCAGACGAATTCAAACAGTTTTTCCAATGTCATGATTTGTCTCATTTGGAAAATTTAAAATAAAGAAGCATTTGAACAAAAATAGTCTATTGAAAAATCTGACTTAAAAAGGAATAGAATGATTCCGGAGAAATTCGAAATCATTCAGAGAATGTTATTAAAACAATAGAGGATAGAATGCTCAGCAAATAATTTATACAATGATGATAGAACTTCCCTTGGAATTCTGGAGAAGACATTGTGGTCAAAGGAAGAATGATAGTGTTTATGGTTTAAATTATTTATACAATAATGACGGAATTTTGTCTGTGGAACTAAGACAATAATTTTAATGTCTTTTATGATAATTTTCCCCTGAAAACATTGATTCTGTTTGAGATTAGATTTTCCTAGCCATGACAGACACAGGAAAACGAAAAAGCATACACGTGCCCACATACACAAATCAATATTAATCATTCAACTGAAAGACTGACCATAATAATCAACAAATACATGATTTTGCCAATATATTAAAATTCTTCCCTGTCAACAGTGCAATAAATTTTATAGTCTTATTGAATAATGTTTTTATATTACTCACTTAATAGCTGCCATTGGCGGCTATTAAGTTTGATACCAAGTCACTTTCTATTTATAGGATTAATATTATACTTTTTTATGTTGGTACTATTGGTACTCACTACTCTCAGTCACATGTTTGTGTTATTGTCAACTAAAATGGTTACCGCACCAGGCTTTTTGATGAGGAGGGTGGTTCTTGTATGTGCTGTGTCCCTTCAGGACATTGGTGATTATAACTCTTTACAATTTCCAGCCCTTTGTATTAGGTTGGGGCAAAAATAATATTGTTTTCTCGCATATGTTACTGTGTGAGAAAACGACATTATTTTTGCACCAAACCGAATAGCTCTTAATAAACTTTGTCTTTTTGTTGTCACTTCTCAACCTTGTTCTACCAGTCATATACTGAAGCTTGCTAGGTAGGACATGCAGTTTTTACTCTGTCCCTCTTGCCTTCAATCTGTTCTGTGAGTATCAAATTTTCCAAGTCCTTTTTCCTCATGATGCACCCTAGAAATTTCATTTGTCGCTTCAAGATGTCAATATAAATGACTTTTTTGTTTCCATTCTCTTTAAAACCTTGTAATTGTTCACATGACTCTGTAAAAGACATCAGGGATCAATTTTACACTTTATCAATATTATGAACAGAACCTCCACTTCTAAAATCAATATTTTCCAATTCTGATAAATTTAAGTTTAACAAATACTAATCTGCAAAAGTTATTTCCTGGACCACTATATTTAAGTAGTGGCCAATTAACCCATTAACCTAATTTAAATGATAAAAAAATGTTATCATACATCCCAAGTGTGTCTGAAATTTTTAATTTTTTAACAATTTTTATTGTTCAAGATATATATATATATATATATATATTATAAATTAATAGACTTAAAATATGGTTTTTCGCTACACAGTTCCAACCATGTTTCAAAAATGGAAGCTAAAAGCCCCGAATTTAATTTTGTAATTAAATTAAAGACATTAGTTCCATTTCATCCTCAGGAGTAGTTAAATAAAAAGTATTCTGACATAGACACCTCCCAAAAATCTTTAAATATACGAACGAAAAAAATGCTGTAAGAATTTTAGCCGTTAACAAATAAAAAAAAAAAAAAAAAAATCCAGACGACACGCTTTTAACGGATGTTAGATTTCATTGAAAAATACATCCCTACCCACTACCAAAACGTAACAATAACTGATACATTAGACATAAAAACAGACATATTGAACACCCAGACACCCCTAGTCTAGCAAAATAGATTTATCTGTAACCTTGGAAACATGAATTTTGTTTTAGCTGTGTATTTAAAACCCAGTAATTTTTAAAGTTACTCCAAAAATCGCTTGAGGATGAAATGGAACTAATGTCTTGAATTTAATTACAAAATTAAATTCGGGGCTTTTAGCTTCCATTTTTGAAACATGGTTGGAACTGTGTAGCGAAAAACCATATTTTAAGTCTATTAATTTATAATATTTATGCTCTGTAAATTTACATTGAGCACTATTTTGTAAAAATAAAAATATCTATAAGAACACCGGATTATATATCTTACTGTTCTTTCTTTTTATTAATATACATATATATATATATATATATATATATATATATATATATATACATAAATATATATATATATATACATAAATATATATATATATACATATATTAAAAACAAAAGAGAAACCACAAACATTTTTGGTTGTAATGTGGATTTTTTAAAAAATATTATGCTTTATTTTCCATAATTTTGCTAGATGAGTTTCTGGTCTCATGACCATCATCAGGCAAAGGGTGGAGATTTCCACATATTATTAAAAATAATTAAGTTTTTTCTTTATGTTTTTAAATGTTAAATATTCTTGATATGAGGCATTCTCTTCATTTTTGTGTTAGTGATCCAAACCTCTTTCTTGAACTGGCAGCAAAAATTTCTGCATGAAGGGTTATAAAACAATTAAGATTGGTTCAGAAAATGATGGAGTAGTTATCGGCATGCTTATCTTTTAATGACACCTGTGTGTTCTTAGATCTATTTCCATTTTTGTGTGCTTTTGTCAGCATGCATGTATATATGTGTATATCCCCTCTCCATATATACACAGTCTCTCTATGAGGAATCAGTGAGCACATCTGTATACCCCCCCCACACAAATACACATACCATCCCATTACAAGGAATCAGTACACACATATATATATATATATATATATATATATATATATATATATATATATATATATATACACATACATACATACATACTTCCTAAGTAGTGTAGGGTTGTTAAGTCCAGGGAAAAACTACTTTTCTATGGATGAAATGATCAACTGTATGAGGTACATTGTTTGTATCTCATTAATTGTAATTCACTTATATGCTCTATAATAAAAATTATACTGAGCTCTCTTTTGTGGATCAGTTTTAATATTTTATATTAATAGAATCTACTTAGATTATTTACCCATGGATTTATATATATATATATATATATATATATATATATATATATATATAATAAAAGTGCTTAAACCCTAATATTCCATGGTTATAATTTATTACATTGGAATCGTAATTATGATCCAATTCATCAGACCATGGAATATTAGTGTTTAAGCCATTTTATTATATTCTTACTCTGTCCTTGACATTGAGTTCTACCTGGATTCTATCCTCTTGGAAATTTGTATATATATATATACATATATATATATATATATATATGTATGTATGTATTAACCACTATTGTTTTATATATATATATTAACCACTAATGTTTTATATATATATATATATATATATATATATATATATATATATTAACCACTAATGTTTTATATATATATATATATATATATATATATCCATGTGAAATGAGAATGAATAAAATCCAATTCCAACATTCATAACATTCAATTTAAAAGAGGGATCAACACAAAAGTAAAGCAATATTCTTTAGTTTAGGATTTTACATAAAAATATGTAAAAAAACGCTACATAAATGAAATCATGTTTCAATGTGTACTGACACATCTCATCAGGTGTTAGTGAATAACTGGTTAGTAGAAAATTTATTGAGATTTAAAAACAGCATACAACCTCTTTTCACAAGAAAAGGAAGTATATATATGTGTGTGTGTGTGTGTGTGTGTGTGTGTTATTTTTGTTATATTTGAGTGGATACTCTGTTTTTATTTATTTAGTAAACAGTATATCTACTCACATTTACCGGAGATCCTATGTGGGTGAGTTGGTCTAAGGTACATTACATCTAATGATTTATTTAGTGAACAGTATATCTATTCACTTACATTTATCAGCCTGAATATTTGAGAAATCTTCTGGCAGAATTCGAACCTGCATCCCCTAAGGGGAAACTGTCATTAGATCTGATGTGCCTGCAACCAACTCGGTTTATTTGATCCAGAGGTCCTACGTGGCTGAGTTGGTCTAAGGCACATCGCATCTAATGACAGTTTCCCCTTAGGGGATGCAGGCTATAATCCTAATGGAGGACCTATATTTTTCTAACAAGATTTCTGCCAGTGAGGGTATATTTTATGCTAATAAGATTTCTGAATATTCAGGCCACTAGGTGAAAATAAATAAATATACTGTTTAATAAATAAATCGAGCATCTATTTAAATATGAGCATCCACTAAATATAACATTTAAATTGATAAAAATTTCAGGTTGATAAACAAAAATTCATTACCTTAGAATATATATATATATATATATATATATATATATATATACCATTTCAAAATTGTTATATTTCATAGGGAAGAGTGCCTTATATCAGAGATAGTTTATGAAAATAGGTTATCTTGAGTCCAGTCGCTGTTATAGCTCTTTCCAGTATTGATGGTGGCTTCCTTCCTTGTCTTTTGGTTTCAGGTAATGTGGAACATCAGCATGTTAATTATGTTATTATTTTCACTTTAACATGCATGTGCTATCCATTTTAGTTGTTGCTGCTGCTAGAAGTCTTCAGCTCATGTAGTTTCTGTTATTCGCTAAAAGTTATTGAGTCTCTAGTGGCAGTACACAGTGTTCGAAGAAGGATGTCTATATTTCTGAGATGAGGTATTATGTACACTATTTACATTGTTTGAACTATTGTCTTTATCTTTGTCGACATATTTATCACAATGTTTTGGATGTTGTACTCTCTGGCCCTCTTCAGGTGGTTAGTTAGATCCTGTGACATAACCCAAAGAGTGTGAGTTCAATACCTGGTTAAGGCAGTGGAGAACTTGGAAAGGTGAATTAACAGGAGATAACTGATAGCTGACATCCATTAGGCATGGCACATGGAACTAGAACAGTGTACCCCAGTGAATGAAATAAAGCGTTCAGTTCGACATTTCAACCACCTGAAGAAGGTTGGAGTGTACAATGGCTGAAACGTTGTGATAAATATGGCAACAAAGATTAGGATGATAGTCCGAACTATGTAAAAAGGATTTTCCTCGTTAATATCTACATGTTTTATTTGCTTGAACCCATTTTAAACAACAAATCTGAGAAAATGGTTACAGTCTGCATGATTTCATGGCACCACCTGCTGCTCCTCTTTTATTTGGTCAAGAATTTCCGCCCCCCCGTCATTCACATGTTCTTGTCTTAATTTAGTATAGCCACTTCTTTTGCCATTGTCACTTGTGCTTCCATTAAGGTGTTGCATTTTGTAACCCCGACTGATTGCAAATTTTCATATTTGTGTTTACTGTGAATGCATATGTTGGTTTGCAAATGGAGTCACAGTAGAGCTTGTCACGCTGCAGTAAATCTATAGACACCTAAAGAATAATTCCAGTAAACTCTATGCTATATTTTTTTATCTTTTATTCTCGGAACCGACCGTTACCATAGTATCTTTTTCAGTTCTTGTTTGAAGATGATACACATCATTTTCTGACATGTCTCTTTAAATTGTTTTTGCAAAAATCCAAAAAACCAAACTCATGTTTACAAAATAATTTCTTTTTTTTGTTGTTGAAAGAATTTGTGTAGAAAACAGAAATTTTTAAACAACACAATATAGCTAACTTGATGATAGATTTCACGTTACAACAAATGATTGCATCTTAGACTTTGCCATCAAATTTTATACTCATTATTTACATTATTCAGACTATTGTCCTCATCTTTGTCGCCATATTTATTACAACATTTCAGCTGTTGTATGCTCCAGCCTTCTTCAGGTGGTTGGAATGTCGAACTGAACCCTTTATTTCGCTAACTGGGGTAGACTGTTCTAGTTCCACATGTCATGTTTAATGGATGTCAGTTATCTCCTGTTAATTCCCCTCTCCAAATTCTCCACTGCCTTAAACGAGTATTGAACTCACACACCTTGGGGCCTGTCACTGGATCTAACCAATGCCTTTATCCACTGTGCCATGTGTCCTTGAGGATATTGACCTTACAGTGGGCAGTAACAGTGAGTTGCAAGACCTGACCAACAAACTCATTAAAAGAGCCTTGACACATCCATTAAACATGGCACATGGACCTAAAACAGTCTACCCCAGTGAGCAAAATAAAGGGTTGAGTTTAACATTCTAACCACCCGAAGAAAGCCGGAGCATACAACGGCCAAAATGTAATAAATATGGCGACAAAGATGAGGACAATAGTCCAAATAATGTAAATAGTGTACATAATACCTCATCTCAGAAATATAGACAGATACTGAAAGGCCGAAACGTTGTTATAAATATGGCGACAAAGATGAGAACAATAGTCTGAATAATGTAAATAATACCTCATCTCAGAAATATAGACAAATTTTATACTTATGAGCATAGTTAAGATGTAGTCATGGTTATTCAAAAAGAATGAACTGTGAAAACTTTATCAGTGAAATACATTGATATATGACTATATAATCAAAAGCTCATATTTTTTATACAAAATTAAATCATCAATGCCCACCAAAAATCCTGTAGTCATTATAAAAATCAAAATTGAACATTAATTAGAGGTTTATTAAAATCCAATATTTATTATTTGGTTTAAATTCTCAGTAGTGGATGCGCAGTGCTGATGAGTCCCAAATATAGGATGAAACAGCCGTCCTGTGCTTTCTGTATTCTGTTGAGGTTTCTTTCAGACGCGATGAATTACTTAATTATGATTATTTCAAATCCTCCTAATTATTTCTCTCTGTATATCCTTGCTTGAACCGACTTCTAATGTTTTGGAGTGAGCGGCATGGGGAGGGTAGTCGAGGGGAGGCACAGTCCTATGGGTAAAAGAAAGACTTGGAGAAGTTCCACAACGGAATTTGTGATCGATCAGCGCTATATTGAGTCTAATTTTGTTACCTCTTCATCACCAAGAACCGTTGGTACAGTTGGTATGGTGTTTGCTTTTTATCATAACTGTTCGGGTTTCAATTCTCAGTAGTGGATGTGCACTGCTGATGAGTCCCAAATATAGGATGAAACGGCCGTCCAGTGCTTTCTGCATTCTGTTGAGGTTTCTTCTAAACTCGATGAATTACTTAATTATGAATATTTATTATATATATATTTTTAACACTAATCTAGTAATATCCATTTTTCCAAAAATGAAGTGACAGACACTGATGGCTTGCATTATTTATATTATATCTACTTACTTACATTTACCAGAGATCCTACGTGAGTTGGTCTAAGGTACATCACATCTAATGATTTATTTAGTAAACAGTGTATCTACTCACTTACATTTACCAGGCTGAATATTCAAGAAATCTTCTGGCAGGATATCTGCATCTCCTAGGGAAATCATCATTAGATCTGACGTGCCTTAAACCAATTCGGTTTATTTGATCCTGAGGTCCTACATGGCTGAGTTGGTCTAAGGCACATCGCATCTAATGACAGTTTCCTCTTAGGGGATGCAGGCTTGAATCCTAATGAAGGACACACATTTTTCTAACAAGATTTCTGCCAGAGTGCGCATATTTTTCACTAATAAGATTTCTGAATATTCAAGCCGCTAGGTGAAAATAAATATCCTGTTTAATAAATAAATGGAGTGTCTATTCAAATATGGGTATCCGCTAAAAATAACATTTAAAGTGATAAAAATCTGTCATATTGCTAAATAACAATTCATTACCTTAGAAAAAAATATATATATATATTTAGTTTATGCAAAACTAGGTAATCCGTATGGGTAGACCCAAGGAGGATGATATCCAGAGAGCTCAATGTAAATTCAGAGCAGATATGTTTGAATAAAAACACACCACTTTAAGGTTCCATGTAATAAGTTATTTCACCACAACCCTCTTAAAGGGCTCTGGATCATCAGACTTTACTTACAAAGGTTCAACCTTTGTAAGTAAAGTCTGATGGTCTGTTTTTATTCAAATATATATATATATATTATTTAAAAATTGTTATCTTTCAGGAAGAGTGCCTAATATCTGTTAAAATCCAATATTAACTATATATTTGTTTTTATTTCTGACCTAGTAATGTCCATTGTCCCCAAAATGGAATGATAAGCACTGATGGCTTGCATCATTTAAATTTATTCATTTATTTACATTATTCAAACTATTATCCCCATCTTCATTGCTATGTACACATATATGTACACTCCAACCATCTTCAGGTGACTGGAATTTCAAACTGAACCCTTTATTTCGTCCACCGGGGTAGATTGTTTCATGCCTTAGTTATTTCCCTTTAATTCAGCTCTTTTTGGTTCACCAATGCTGTGGTCTGGTATTGAACTCACAACTCTTTGGGTTTAATCACTGGATCTAACCAACATCTTTATTTACTGGGCCATGGGTCCTTGGGTCTAGTCACTGGACCTAACCAACAATTTATCCACTGGGCCATGACTTTTTGGGACTTATAAACCTAATGTCTCAGCAATCATTTTTTTTACTAATGCTCATATTGCAATTTTTGTTGTTATTAATTGCTTTTCTCTAACACTCCTTATTAATGGTTCCCATATTGTATTCATTTCTATGTTTGGTCATTGTGAATATAGCAATGAAGATGGTGATAACAGTCTGAATAATGTGAACAATGCAAGTAATCATAATACCTCATCTCAGGGATATAGACAGAGACATTGATAGTTTAAGAAAAATTGTCAAGAAACAGTGAAAATCAATAGTAAATAAGTAAATCTTGTTCACATGATGAGTTTTGAAGTTATTGATGTTGGATTCACTCATTTTTACAGTTTATCAACTCTTTGCAGGTTATTTAAAGCCATAAATATTTTTAAATTGTAAGAATTGTTTTTTAGATAATAATGATTTAGTGATACAAGTCTTACTAATTAACTTATAGCTGGGGGAGAAGAGGTGGATTAATACCTAATCAGAGTTAGATAAACAATAAATTATGATGTCGATATAAAGTGGGGGATCAATTCGATATTACAATCACTATATAAACTGATCTCTCACTTTGTGACCGTGGTAGTTTCTGTACATTTATATTCCAGAGAATGTAAATAAATCTATGGCATGCTTATACAGGTAATCAGTATTTCATTGATTGATTTATTTGTTATCTATGGCTTATCAACCTTTTGCAGAAAATAATTTTAGATTGTAAGAATTTTTCTTGGGATAATAATGATTTAGTGATACAAGTCATACCCATAGCTGGAGGGAGGAGAAGAGGTAGATTCATAAATTTCTCAAAGGTATATACAATTAAGTGAATATATAGAACCCAATGGGAATTGGAACTTGGCTCTCTGATTAACAATTCTGAGTTATTATCCATTACACCAATCACTCACCCAAGATTACAACATCTGATATTCCGATGTGGTCACCCATTTAGGTACTGACCAGGATTGACGTCACTTAACTTTGGTGATTGTAAAGGAACTAGTGTTTCAGCATGATCTGACTATACATCTTATTGATATCTGATATGAATACTACTTGCGTTGACAAATGATGACAAGGATGGGGGGGGGTGAGTCAAGGGCATGGTTGCTTGGGTAGGAAGCAAATTAAAACGAACTAAATATCACTAGGAAAAGTGCAATTTTGTTGAATTCATTTTAAAATAAGTTTCCAAAAAATTAAAATAAGTACTTAAATAATTAAAATAAGTACTTTACATGTTTATCTCACCATCAGTGTTTGTCACTCTCTCTCTCTCTTCCTCATTCCTCTATATTAACCTATGTCTCTTCATTACTCACTCTCTTTCTGCTAATCTCTCTCCTCTCTATTTACCTATCTTTTTTTCTCACTCTTACTGTTTTTCGCTATTTATCTATCTCTCCTCTTCCTATTTAATTACTTCTCACCATTTCTCTCTCTCTCCCCATTCTTCTCTACAAGCAGTACAGATTTTGATGTGTTTGGTCCACTGCTGATGTCCTGTCATTACTCACAGAATGTGTGAGGCACTAGATAATAAATATATCTCAAGGATGATTGCATTAATTACTTCAAAGACCTTTGACAAGGCATGGTACAGATGTTTACTACACAAGCTATCTAGCTATGGAATCAGTTATCAAGTCCTTCATAATGGGTAGGTCTTTGAAAGTAATTGTTAAGAATCAGGCCTCAGAAGCACAAGCAATCAACCCAAGTGTTCCCAAGGCTTGCTTCTTGGTCCAACTCACATTCTACTTTACATAAATTATCTGCTTTCAATCATTTGTGAATATCTATGCTAATGATATGCACCACTAAAACCCTAGATGATCAGAGATTAGCAGCTGATCTCTCCTCTGATCTAGCTCTAACAGCTCAGTGAGGGGAAAAAAGGTGGCTGGTCACATTAAATACCTTGAAAACCAAATGTGATGTTCCGTCATCACCAAGCAGACCCTGAATTTTCACCTTTTGCAATGAATGAGTGTTCTCTCAGGTCAGTTCATGCCTTGAGTGTCTATTGGGACTTAAACACAACCCAGACCTCAAGTCAAATTCATACACATGATCCTTTGCTAAAGATGCAGGAAAAATGGTTTCTTCCCTATACTGCTCCAGTAAGTATCAGACTTCTACTATCCTCTATTTTTACAAGAACCAGATCAGGCTGAGGAATGCAGGACGTTTGCCATATATGGACGGAAGCTACACAGTCTTTGCTTTCTACTCTTGGTAGAATCCAAAATTGTCTCCACTTCCTTGTGATTTACAAATTATATCTCCCACCCTACAACCCTTTTCCTCACAGACAAAACATTGTAAGCCTCCATCACTATTTCCATGGAAAGTCTTCAAACAAACTACATTCCTTAGTTCAACTAGTTCTAACCTTCATAGCTAAGACCAGGAATACGATGCACATTGTAACAAAACACCTTAATTTATATTCTATTGATGAGATGTAAGTTCCACTTGAGCAGCTTCTTCCTATGAACTGCTGCTTTGTGGAACTGACTCACAAGTGGGTTATTCTCCAATTGCTACGATCTTAATCTGTTCAGGTCTAATGTTAACTGTTATCTTCCCCATATAACCCCATAAACTGTGCTTCTGACTCTGTAACCCTCTACATCGAGTGGCTCTTGGGCCTTGTACAGGGTGAACATTATTGAAAAAAAAAAAAAAAAAAAAAAAAACTAACCTGTCTTTCTCTGTTCCTATTTACCTCTGTCTTTACATTCTCTAGTCCTATTTTTCACTCACTCTCTCTCTCTCAATTTATTAATCTCTCTCTCTCAATTTATTAATCTCTCTTTCTCAATCCATTCTTCTCTATATACCTGTATGTCTTTCTCTTTTTCCAAACGTCTTGATTTACCTCTCTTACTATTTTTTCTCTCCATTTCTATTCATTTACCCATCTCTCTTAGTTTTTCTCTCCATTAACCTCTCTTTTTACAATTATCTATCTCCCACGATTCCTTTCTCTCTTTCCACCATTCCTCTCTACCTTTCTCTCTGCTTCTTTCTATTAATCTAACTCCTATTATGCTTTCTCTCTATCTCTCCATTCTGTTTACCTCTCTGTGTGTCTCACTAATCACCACTCTCCCATTATTCTTGTCTCTATTTCTTTCCTTGTGCTTTTTTTCTCTATATATCTATATGCTAATCTATCCCTGGATGAAATGTACAGCTTCAGAGGCTGACTAATCTGAAGGAGTAATTTAAAGAAAAATCTTGTAGTTCCAACAAATGATTTTTTTTTTTTTCTTGGTCACTCCTTAAAAAAAAATTATTCATTGGAACTACAAGTTTTTTCTTTTAATTATACAACTACCAATGAAGACAAGCATCCTAACTTTAATCTGAAGTAGATTAAATGTTGGATTGATATGTGTTATAGTTTTCTTTTAATATCACCAGTCGCAGTACTTTTTGAGCAGACATATTTCTTTACAAAAGGTAACCAAAAATCTGATTTCTAGTTTTAGAATTAACTTCTTCATTTTCAAAATCATTTAATGAGCTCATATTTTTCATAAATTTTAATAAAACACTCATTTATACTATTAATATTTACACTATTGTTCTTATCTTTGTTATTTTGGCTGGTGTGCTCTCCAGCTTTCCTCAGGTATATATTGAAATGAGTAACCTACAGAGAATTCTGGACTGATCCCTTCATATAATCTACAAGGGTAGACTGTTCTGATTCCACTGCTCATGTCTAGGGATATTGTCTTATTTTTTATATAGTACTGCTCAGTTATTGCTCACCTGTTTCCACTGAGTCTAAGTACGCAATGCCCAACTCAGGAATTGAACTGACAATCACTAGGGCACCAAATTCATAAACCAATACTTTAATCCACTAGGCCACTTATTTATCTTACTTTTTTATTTAATTTTTAAAAAAAATATTTTCTAGTATTTTTAAAGGATTGTGGGAAATCTACTCTCACTCTTTTACTGTCAAAACTACTAAATGTAGCTGTCTCTTCTACTCCAATAGCTTCATATCCTCTCGCACCTCTTGCCTGTGAAACTCCCCCCCCTCTTCCTGTTTCCCTGATAGCTATAATCTCCAACTATTCAAATGTAATGTCAACCGACGTTTCCAGATGTCTTGATCTATCCCCTATCCTTCTCTTCATCCTTTCCTCTATCACTCCTATTTGCTCTCGCTCCAACTCTCTGTAACCCCTTGCGTGCTAGTGGCTTCCTGCCTTGATTGGGGTGAAATGCTTAATAATAAAAAAAAAAATAAAAAAAATACACATTTTAGAAAGGTGATTGTTTCTAAAAAAGAAAAAAAAATCTGTACTTTTTCTTTTTGTCTCATTTTGTTTGGACAGGTGAGCCTAATATTTTCTGTTTGAGAACAAGAACCATGACGGTAATATTTACTTGGTGTTAGGGATTTAAAAAAAGGAGTCAGAAAACTATTTGCTTGAGTCGGCTGGCCTGTTTATGCTAGTTGGCATACAGTGTTTACTTACATACATTATATATGATGACGATCAGATCATTTTTTTTTTTCCTTGACGTCTAGAGTTTATATTCGTCATTCAAAGCATTTTGGCAAGCCTTGTGTCTGTTTTTCTATGAAAGGACTTATATGCAAAATGATTGCTGACAGATAAAATTTATTGGAGAAATTTTAAACTACAGATAATTTTAAAAGAATTAAGTGATAATATTAATTATTATCATTTATTTATATATAAGTAGAGATAATTTTAAAAGAAACTAACACATGGATCTGGAATTATTTTTAAAAAGGTATTTTGTTCATTAAATTTATTATTTTCATTATAGATATTCTATCATTAATGCTTGCTTCAACTCTTGACCATTGACAATCCCTTTCTTCATTCAATGCATTTTAACTGTAAAATAATTACCAATGCTGAGTTATTTGTTTTGTTTTGTGACATATCAACACCTCAATGGGTTATTTAATGCTGACAAAATTTTTATTGTTGGTAATATTTTTTTCAAAAATCTATTTCTGGTAATATTTTTTTCTTTAAAAAAATTTATTTTTGGTATAAATTTTTTGTACAACAAATCTATTTCTGGTAATTATTTTTTCTTCATAAAACTATTTCGGGTAATAAATTTCTTTCAAATATGTACCGCTGGTAATATTTGCTTTTCAAAAATATGTTGTTGGTAATAATTTTTTTTACAAAGTATTTTGGATATTAAAACCTATTTTTACACTTTAATAGTGTTTTGACCCAAGTTTGGAGGTTAACTATTTGCCCATAGCTGGGACCCTAACAGGACGTGAATGTAGTTTATCATCATACCCAGGACAAGCAATGCTGAGTTGTATTGGCTTCTCCCTTTCCCTTCAACAAAATTGGTGTGTGGAGAGGGGTAACATGCTGCATGGGCAACTGCCAATCTGTCATAAAAAAACAACCTCCCCTGGAGAAGGTATATCTTTTTGGGCGCATGATCATATGAGACTGATGGATGTCATAACAATAATAAGAGCTATGTTCTATCAATAATGATAGCATTCATTCCTGACCATTGACAATCCCTTTCTTTGTGATTTTCAGTGGGCCTCTTTAGTAAAATCATTAACTATGCATTTATAATATACATATAATATCTCTATGCTGTTAGTGATGCTTGCATTAATTCATGACCATTGACAATCCCTTTCTTCCTGATTTTAAGTGTGGAACATTCATATTGATTGCTGGAACTTGCTCAGTGAAATTACAAATTACATTACACATTTCAAAATAAAAGTTTATTCAAGAATATCTAATCTTCAAGTGCAAACGCATCCTCCATTGAAGCAGGAGGACTGTAGAGTAGTAGTAAAGCATGTGGGCAGTGATGGAAAATGCCTCAAGCATACCACCATATACAATGTTCAATTGTTTTTTTGTAGAGTTGGTGGCCATGGTTAAATGTAAATAATTGGCAGAAATGTCCAACAAACAGAATTGACAAAGTTTACAATAAGCGATTAAAAGAAAAAGGAAAGAACAGGGCAAAAAAATAAAGTAAGCAAACAAAATATGCAAGGCAAATTAATGGTTATATGGCAAAAAGTTCACAAAGAAACAATTGGCATTGACAATACAAAAGGAAATTCTGAGAAAAGAACATAGCGTTCGGACTTCAAGACAAGACAGACCGGGACTGAGTCATTTGAAACTGAGAACTGGCCTAATTTATTTGTTAGGAAGAAATCCCAGTATGCATTTGTGTGCTTCTGCCTAAAAATTGGAAAGGGGAAAGTGTTTTGTAGTCATTCCTATATGGAAAGGAACCAATCTTTTCTCTTGTGGGAATTTTCTAAGTCATTGTATTTGTCATTATAAGAGAGAATAAAAATGTAGACATATATGTTTAACAATTCCTACCAGTGACATCAGAACTGACATTAAAAGCTAGTTAGAATTAATGTATGGCTATGAATATTTATTCTAATATATGTGCAATGTGTCTAAGTGGTTACATCATTCACTGTGAAATATCGTCCTGGGTATGACGATAAACTACATCCGCGTCCTGGGTAAGACGGTAAACTACGTCCAACAGCAAGGCCTCTGATCAGGAGGTTTTGAGGAGCGTGGAACCACCTCTTAATTACTGGTGTTCCCAGGTCCACCCTGACCCGGGGTGGTAGCACCTGTTAGGGTCCCAGCTATGGGCAAATAGTTGACACCCAAACTTGTATAAAAATAGGCTTCAATACCAGAAATACTTTGTAATAAAAAAAACTATTACCCGCAATATTTTTGAAGGAAAAATTATTATCAGCAAGACTTTAAAAAAAATACCAGCAATACAGTCATACATTCTTTGAAAAAAATATGACCAGCTATAGATTTCTTCAAGGAAAATATTTCCAGAAATAGATCATTAAAGAAAAACATATTACCAGCAATAAAAATTTAGTCGGCATTAAATAACCCAGTCAGGTGTTGATATGCCGTAAACCAAACTAAACCAGGTTCAAATATCACCATAGGTGATTTATTTGTCAAGATGATTTCTTGATGATATCGACCAGGGGAGGTGATCCTAGTGCCTGAAATATCCAGTGGTAACCCAAGCCTTGTGAGTGAAATTGCCTAGATAGAACTGTTCAGAAGCCACAAGTCATCGTGGCTGAGGGTTTGCGCTTACTGGCTTTGTTTACGCCAGATTATGTGTTGTCTCAGCAACTGTACATATGGTTTGCTCAGTATAGCTGCAATATAAACCACAGTAGGGTTTTTTGTATTGACTAGGTGTCTGTAATATGTTTTGGCTAGCTATCCTGGCAGATAGGCGTGATTAGAAACAAATAGACGATTTCATTTTCATTATATATATATATATATATATACTAACAGCATAGCCCGGCGTTGCCCGTGCTTGATTAAAAAATCATAGGACTCATACAGCAATTGCTATCACTTGACTTAAAA
>CAWVQA010000112.1:30000-45000 GCA_963932145.1 Acanthosepion lycidas
AAGGGCTAGAGTTTGACTTGACCAGCCAATTGATCAGATCAAGCCTCTCTCTCCACCTGTCTGTTGCTTGTCAGATGACCCCTTATACATCCGTGTTATGAACTGCTCATTCAAGAGGATCAGAAGAAAGCAGTAAATGACGGACATAAAGAGCTTTTGTAAATGGATGGTGGAATATAGATTGGGAGTGACAGTAAAAAGATATATTTTACTAAAAGCTACATAGGATAGGAAGTTGTGGAGATCCGTGATCGCCTATGTCCTGAAGGGACACTTACATAGAAAAAGAAGCACTCATTCTATCACATATTATATATTAACTAAGCTGAGCATTTTCTGACACAAGGCCATAAAATGGTCACTCTGTGAAGATTGAGTTTGATTAAATAATTTTTATCTAAATTTCTGGGATTTCAGTGTAAAGAAAGGGACTGTCTGCTGTGTACATCATTGAGCAAAAGTCATAAGTGGTGACCCAGAGACATATGAACAAGAAAAGATCAGTATAAACAGTACCCTACAAAGTAAATACTCTGGGCACATGACAGCAGCTCTGACAAATTGGAATAGAAAAATGCAAGAGGATCACAACTCTCAGAAAATAGCCTCGGTCTGTCTACCCTACGTGAAGGGATTATCGGAAGAAATACAACAGATATGTAGCCCATATAACAGCAGGAATATCTACAAAAGGAGTTCAACAGTTCACAGACACCTCTTCTGAGTAAACTTCCCATAGAGGAGAACATGATTAAGGACTGTGTGTACACCATCCCATACAGCTGTGGTGAGAAATATAAAGGGGAAACATGAACACTATAAAACCATAACATGAAAAGAAATAGAAAAATCAGGTGTGGCTGACCACATATGGAGGCAAAAGAGATACCACCACCACCCATACGATCAGGTTGAAATAAACAGAGAACATCATTAGAAAATACAAACTTCATAAGCTGGCCAAGCATAGAAATGAATACAATGTGGGAACCAGTACTATGGAGAGCTAGAAAAAAAAACAATAATAACACCAAATTGTAATATGAACTTTGGTAAAAAAAAAAAAAAAAGTTTACTGAAAAATTAAGTTTATAAGTCCTCAAAATTATACACCGATTTCCTCAAGGACACATAATCCTGGTGCTTAATCCAAAGAGTTGTGAGTTCAGTACCTGCCTACAGAATAAAAACTTGGAGTGTTGAGTTAAATGGGAGATAATTAATATTTAGATATCTGAAAGAGGCAAGGTATGTGGAACTAGAATCTACCCTGGTGGACGAAATAAAGGATTCAGTTCAAAATTCCAGTCACCTGAAGAAGGCTGGAGTGTACAATAGTTGAAATGTCATGAATATGGCAACAAAGATTTCATAATCTGACTTTGAAAAGACATTTTATAATGTGAAACAATTTGATAATTTAGTTTGAAGAATGTAAATAGGGTAAATAAAAAATATTTTATTGTTAGAAAAATGATAAAAAAATTGTTTGATATTTAAAAATTATCTTTTCAACAGGGTGATGAAATTGATATGCATTAAAAATGTTTTTGAATGAGGATTAGGAATCTCCTTAAAATTAAAATACATTCAGTTCTAAGCAGTTTTCACATGAAATATCACTTTTCTTAGCTAAATTATCGAATAGTTTTCACATTCTAAAAAGTGGGATTATCAAATTGTTCAACTTCATTCTATTTGAAGAATGATTATCAAATTGATGTTTAATATACATAAAATCTCATTTCTAAGCAGGATTATTGAATTGTTGAGCTTTTAAGAAAAGATGAGCTTATTTCTAAACAGCATTATCAAATTATTCAACATTAAAAATATAGCACTCCTTTCTTTGGAGGAAAACAAATTTCAACATTAAACAGAACTTTTCTGAGCAGAATTAACAAATTATTCAACATTAAATTTTCCCACCTGTTATGAAAATACTCGATTGTCACTTATTACAGAGTTAATATCTTTTTGAAAACATAAATTATATTCTTAAACAATTCTTCATTGCAAGAACTGAATCTCTTTATTGAATCTTTTTGAAGCAGTAACTGACTGGAAACATTTTTTTGTAAAGACAATTCTTGATACAAGCTTAAAATAACAATCCTAATAAGAGATGTCACAGGGAGCAAGTATTTTTCTTTAAATGAGTCAACTATAGCAACATAGTTTTTGCAAGAAAATGTCAAGTTTTACTTCCCACAAAATTGTTTTCTTCCTATTTACTGTTTAATACATAGTATTTAATGAATTATTTCAAGTAAGTCTGCATTATATTGTTTGGTCAATTTTAAGGTGGCTACTATGTAAGAAAATCCCCATTTTTCATCAAATGTTTCCCCATAACTCTTCTGTGGTAATTGCCAATGATGTTTCAGTTTCTCATTCACATTCAGCCCATGGGTTATATCTTCTGTTATTGTTATATAAATTCCTTCTCAGTTAAAGATAAAATGGCAAAATCTATTTTAATTCTGCTAAACATGATTAATACAGGCCACCACTTTTATTTTATCATATATGAATTAAATCCTATTATATATTTTTCAACCAATAAAATCCCATCAGAAGGATAGTTTAATAAACAATCATTAGTAGGGAAAATACTGCCAAAATTACTTGGAAAATGTAGTTGTACACCAACCATATCATGTGTTTGTTTTTTTTGGACAAATTAGAAAATAATAATAATAACTCTTTATGAATCCCACAAATTCAAGAAAAGATTTTTGTGAGCTAGAGTTGAAATTATTTTCTAACTAATGAAAACCTTGTATTCAAAAAGTTCATACCTTTATGTGAAATTAGATTTTAGATCTCCCTCATTGATATAAAAATAGAAGAATACTGCTTCTCAGGGGTTCAAAACAATTTTGGAGGCAAATTTGATCTACATGTGCCTATACACACACATGCACAAAATGGAAGAGATAACAGCGAGCAGCCAGTGATTAAAACCTTGTCCACATATAATAGAAGGGAATAACCAGCAGCTGTCAATTAATCCTTTGTCTATGAACTCACAAATATGTTAGGCTGACCATCATAAAGTAAGTCTGTCCATGTTTCATATAGCACTATGAACACTTAATTATTTTATAAATCAAACTTCATTGCAAGGAAGATTGAACATTAAATCGCTGTTTCTGAAAAAAATATATAATTATTTTTTCAGCTGATGATCTGCTTCTACTTTCCATCCATAAAATAACCTCTTTTATGTTTCATTTAAAACATGTGTTGTTGTTAAATGTTTAGAATCCTAACACTCAGATAGCATCAAAAACCTGAGTAGATGGATCCCAACAATAATATTTTATTCCTCATTCAATGTCATTAGGATACATTTATTGAATTATTTTTTTTCGGTTTTTGACTTTTGTTCTTAAAGAATCTGAAGTGTCTCCACTCGATAAATTGAAGTCGGCTCCGAGTTCTTCAAGTGATATTCTGGGATCTTTTTATTCACCACAGCGGTCAACATTTGATCTATAGTGCTTTAACTGTCATTGCTCCTCAGAGATTCAAACTGTAAACGTAATCTTCACTTGGAAATGAGTGAAACCAAAATCTCACTTGACACTGATCTTGCCAGACTAATATTCTCATCTTGGTTGTTATCTCATATTAAGTTCTTTCAAGGATGAGAATTATTATTATTATTAATAATATAAATGATTTTTTTTTTAATGTTTTCTGCATCAGGTGTTGGCATCTTGCAGGACATGTGGTACAAGTGTCATAGGTTACCAATTTCTAATGGCATCTTTTTGCTTGTAGGAAACCCACAAATACAAAAATAGGTTTGAGTTTTAGGAAAATATGGATGATTTTTAGGGGCAAGGAATAGGGAAAGTTAATTTGAGATATGAGTCTTTTGAATTACGAGTTCAGTATTGAACTCACAACTCTTTGGATCCAATCACTGAATTACTTAAACCAACGCTTTTATCCACTGGGCCATGTGTCATTACCTGGCAACATCAGAGGTGAACAATAACTTGGATAGTTGAGTTAAAAGCAAAAAACTGATACTGAAATATCTGGAAGAAGCAAGACATATGAAACTAAAACAATCTACCCTGGTAGATAAAATAAAGGGTTCGGTTTGAAATTCCAATCACCTGAAGATGGTCAGAGTGTACAACAGCTGATATGTCATGAATATGGCAACAAAGATGAGGAAAACAGTCCAAAGAACATAAAGTGTGTAAGTAATTATAATACCTCATCTCAGAAATATAGACAGATATCTTCTGAAACAGGGGCCAGCAACCTATGGCATGCATGCCACGCTAAGCAATTTCCAATGGCACGCAGCTGCAAATGACATCACTAGGTCCAAACTGATAACTACTACAATGCAAAGAAGATATTTAGCTGTTTCAATGTTAATATATACTAATATATATATATATATATATATATTACTAAATAAAATATATTGTAGAACAGATATATTGCCCTTGACTTGTATATAAATATGAATGCTGTTGGAACACTGAATAATTTTTAAAACCCTAAGTCAGCATATAGCAAAAGGTTGCCGACACTTGCACTTTATATATATATATATATATATATACATACACATACATACTGAAGCCGAGATTTCAGGAATGATAATGTTGCCAATTCTTCTTTGGATTTTGTTGAGAATCTTTAGACGCATTGCAGAAGCAGAAGACCAGACGTAGCAGCAATAATTGATACACAGTCAAATATGAGACTTATAAAAGGCCAAGATAGATTCTGGTGAGAAAAACTGTCTAGCACGACGAATTCCCTTGCAGAAGACTTAGCAATTGATGGAATATAACAGGGATTGGCAACCTGTGGCACGCCAAGCAATTTCCAATGGCACGCAGCTGCAAATGACATCACGAATTTCGTACCAATAACTACTACAATGCAAAGAAGATATTTAGCTGTTTCAATTTTAAGATATATTAAAGTAGATATACTATATCTTACTATATAAAAGATATTGTAGAAAAGGTATATTGACCTTGACTTGAATAAAAATATGCAAGCTGTTGGTACACTGAATGATTTTAAAACCCTAGGTTGGCACATAGTTAGCAAAAGGTTGCTGACCCCGAGTCTACATCTTGCTTGGAATAGACACTATATTTCAAATATTGTATTGTTTAGTCTACATCATTAGTTGAATCAATTATATTGCTATTTCATGAATGAGATTAACTCAAGAGCTACTCAAGTTAGAAGGTTACTGTTAACAGTATGGAAGCTATAAGATCTGTCTGCAAATCTACCAGCCATTTGAACTAGTTGAGCTGCATGAAGTAATTTGGTAACCAATCAGAGGGAACCTTACTGGGTATGTTTGCACACTCTTCGATTGGGTTACTGAATTGGCAATGAAACAACATTGAATGAGCTTTTGTGAGTTATGCGGCTATTAGATTCCCAGTGAGGATGCATGTAGTCTTGATTGAAACTTGGACATTTGTCTGCAGAAAGTTCTTGGATAATTAAGAAGGCTTTCAGGAAGGATTCAATGACCAAACATTTTGGTAGTACCACTAGAAACATGACTAAGAATATTGCCATTATCAAAAAATTGTTAATGCAATATTCACTCCCTACAAAATTATTTCTACAATTTAAAATATGTTACAGGTTTAAATCACCCGAAAAAAGCTTGATAAGCCATAAAAAAATCAAACAATAGAATTGGGAAACTTAATTTGCATTTCAGATAAAGTAATCTATGTTCATTTAAACCAATGCCTTTCTGGAACGTGTTACGGCAGATGACGGAAAAAAGGTATATTACAATAGTGAACAAAAAGTTAAACAAAGTATTAAGAAACTGGAAAACATTGTTAGAGATGAAGAAGCATGTGATAAACTATTACATTATATCATTGCACCTATATGTCAGTGAATGCTCGACAATTTCTGTAATGGATAGTGGCTTGGATTGAGGAATCTGTGCGCCAGTTTGAAATTTCAGTTGAATCCATTACATTCACTTATGTGCTAATACCATTGGGAAAGGTATGAATCCTCTTCTTCTCTCCCCAGATATGGGTAAATAGCAGGACAGACTGGGTTCTATAGCCTTGGATAGAAACTGGTCCACTGCAGAAAGAAATGGCAACCTGTTGCAGGAAAAAAATCTGCCTCATCAGTTATGTATTGAAAGAGACATGATCACCTAAGCATGTATCCTGCATGGCACGTAACTGACTGAGAGTATGGTATATTTTTCTTTTTTTTTTTTTTTAATCAATTCACCCCAAGCAAGGTGATAACATCACAAAAACACAAGGGGTTATTGGGAGTGAAAGAGAATAAAAAAACTTTACAAAGAACTGGAAACCCTAACTTAAAGATGAAACAAGAAATAAACCTTTACTATTCCCATTTGGTCACCCATCTAAGTACTGATCAGGCTCGATGTAGCTTAATGGGCTACTGAGAATGAAAGAAAATGAAAAGATTTTAGTAGGAACTGGAAACCCTAACTTAAACACAAAACATGGAATAAACCTCTACTATTCCCAACGGTCACCCATCTAAGTACTGATCAGGCTCAATGTTGCTTAACGGGCTACTGGGGGTGAAAGAGAATGAAAAGACTTTAGAAGGAACCAGAAACTGAATAATAGTATAAATTTCAGAGTTTAGGTGGAGATGTTCGAACTAAAGTGTAGAAGTAGAATTTAGAAAGAGCCGGAAACGCAATCCTAAACAGGAAACAATGGATACAACTTTACACCTGTTCAAAAGAACAGGGAGGAGTGTGAACCTATCTACTCCTGCAACAACAAAATAGCTAACAATAGAATTAAATGACAACCTTCGTGAATATATGTTTTATTTTACTCATGATTAAACCTTTGGTTAATGGCATATCAACTCCTTATGGGTCATTTAATGCTAAAACTTAATTTTCTTGGGAGCTTCAGTAATTTTTTTTTATACTATTACAATCTATTGCTAGATTTTTTCCTATTAAAACCTCTTGGTAGAATTTTTTTTATTATTAAAATTTATTGCCGTTTTTTTTTTTTTTTTTTTACTGCTCAATAATTTTGTTCCTGGATAGGATAGATTAAGGCTTATCCAGTGACTCCACTTAATCCAAAGCATTGATTGGTTTATTCAGATGAATTCAGAATTGAAGCAATGTGCAATTACCTTGGCAACCTGTTGATTTGGCTTCAAACGAGTCAACTCATCCCAACTCCTACCAAAATTTCCTTCTGGCAACAACCTTTTCCCTATAATAAATAAAAGATTGAATGCCAATTAGCAATTTATTGAGATGGAAGAGACAGACAAAATGACAGACATTTTTTTTTTTTAATTAATTCACCCCAAGCATGGGGCTACTGAGAGAGAAAGAATATGAAAAGACTTTAGAAAGAACTAGTGGTAAACCAAATCCTAAACAGAGAACAAGCTATATACCTGTATTCCTGTTCAAAAGGCTGGGGAGGAGTATGAACAGGACACACTCTTTGGTTGGTATTGCTTCTATATCTGGGCTGGAGTTGCCCAGTCCTCATTTACTCATCTTGATAGTTCAAAAACATCTATGAAGCCTTGTGGCTGATGAATTGTTTCCCACCCTACAACCCCTTTCCCACAGATGAAATGTTACAAGCTTCTTCCTCTTTATTCCCTTTGTATTTCATCACCACATATTAACTATCTATCTTGAGTGGCTCTTGGGTCTTGTATTCGGAGAACATTAGTAAAAAATAAATAAATAATTTCTACTGGTACCATGTTATCTAATATAATGTTACTTCAATATGAGACAGATAAAGAAAACAATATTTTCCCAAGAAATATCTGGAAGTGATACGAATAGTATTGCAACCATTTACTAAATTATGAGATAAATTTATTTGTTTTTGATCTATTAACTGAAAAAGAGATTGTTGTTGCAATGTAGTCTTACAAAATGTTTAAGCTGGTTCAAATGGCAAACCATACCATACTGGTTAGAACTCTGATGACCCAGTCTAAACAAAGATTGTTTGAAACCCATGGTCATTGAATCCTGACAGAGATGTACTGTCTTTGTTTAAATCTTAAGACCGAAAATGTGTAAAGACAGTACAGTTACAAGAATAGAAAGGGTGAAGACACCCTGCCACACCTACATCTCTCAGTGAGTCCATTGCATGGTGATATGGAGCTGGCCAAGGTGAATACTTCAAATAAGATTAAATGTTGAATTGATATATGTTGTAGTTTTTTTTTTTTTTTTTTTTATAGCAGCAGTTCTGATACTTTTTGATCAAACCTTGTCCAGTTTCATGCTAAATAGCTAAATACATATTTTTCTTTTTAAAAAATCAGGTATACGACTGAAAACAAAGGCAAATGAAAGAATGAAAATGAAAAAAATCTTTTACAGCATTTTTCAACTTCCTTTAACTTGATTTTATAGAAATTTCAGTTTTTTAAAAGTTTCTAGCAAGTTAAAAATAAACACATTATTATTTTTGCTTAAATCAAGAAAAGAGAGAAGAAATTAAATGAAGGAAAAAGAGAAAAAATTAAATTTTGTTTACATTACGCAGTCGGATTTAAGAAACATATATTTCTTCTTTTATAGAGAAATTAAATATTTAAAAAATAAACGAATTTAAAGAAGAATTTTTTGCATTCAGTTTCTGCTATATATATATATATATATATATATATATATATATATATATATATATACACGCACACACACACACATCATTGATCAATTACATATTATTGATTTTATTATATAAGCTTATTATTAAGCTGTAGGAAATTTAAAAAAATTCTTTTGAACATCAGTTTGAAACATTGATATTTTTTTATCAAAATTAATAAACATTTTTTAAAATAAAATCAGTTTAGAATTTTTTTAATCATTTTATTCCAAGTAAGGCAATAAAGCCACTAAGCTGCAAGGGGTTACTGAGTGTAAGAGAATATAGAGAAAAACAACACTATTAAGGAAGGAACTATAAAAGAACAGGAATTAAGAAGACAGATAACATTTGAAATTGTATTTAAAGTTTTGAAGATCAAACTTCACTGGAAAGCAAGAATCCAGAAAAAAGTTCCACAAGCGAGAAGTGTGATAGAAGAAACTATTACCATAGAACTTAAGGTAACATTGAACAATTTCAATGGTTAAATGAGGAGACCTTGCCGCCAATCTATTACTGCACTTAAATTCATAAAGTTTAGATACCAAAGAGGAAAGCACATCAGAATAATTAACATGAAAATATTTATAACAAAGGCAGAGGGAAGCTACATTACAGCAGTAGGTAAGTGATGAGTATCTAGAATTTCTAAAATATATAGCAGAATTACCAGATCATTATGGCAGCAATATTCATTGCATGGATGAATGGTAAACTTGTGAAAAAGACTCTTGCAAGAAAAATTATCTAGCACGAGAAAGTGAACCAAACAGGAGACCATTGTAACTATATATATATAAGTCTAATCCTCATTTCACCCCAAGCAAGGCAATAAAGCCACTGAGATATAGAATATGAGAAAAAGCAAACATTATCAAGGAGAGAGAACAATTAAAGAACAAGAATTAAAAAGATAATGATTGACATTGCATTTAAATTTTTGAAGATCAAATTTGACTGGAAAGCAAGAAGCTGGAAGGGAGTTCTACTTGCAAGAATTGTGAGAGAAGAAATTATTAGCATAGAACTTAAGGTTACATTGAGCAATTTCAATGGTTAAATGAGGAGACCTTGCCGCCAATCTAGTACTGCACTTATATTCATAAAGTCTAATTCCAAAGATGAAAGTTCAACAGAAAAAAATACCATGAAAATATTTCTAGAAAAGGCCCCAAGAAGAATTGTTACAGTGGTGCAAAAGTGAGTTAAGATGCCAGGTTAGGACCCATAACATTACAGATTCTTCTTTGTATTTTATTAAGAAATTTTAAATATACAGCTGGAGCTCCAAACCAGATGTGGCAGCAATGGATGACTGGTAGACTTAGAAATATGTAAGATATTTGAAAAAAGAAAATTGTATCCCAGTAATATATTACCAATGTTGTGTGATGTATATTTAGTAACCCAGTAGATCTGTTGGCTTTTTCAAGTTTGTTTGTTGAATTTGATACTCACAGGACAGATTGAAGCAAAGAGGGACAGAGGAAAAAAAAACGCATAGCCTGCCTACAAAGCTTCAGCAAATGGGTGGCAGAACAGGGGTCAGGACAGATAGCCAAAAGACAAAATTTATTAATAGTTACAAAAGATAGGAAATTGTGAAAAGCCATAATCGCCAACATTCTGAATGAACAGAACACATGGAATAATTTCTTTATCCATTATTTACATTTGGAATAATATTCTTATCTTTATTGTTATTCATGCAATTTTCTTGCTGTTTTGGTCATCAGTCTTCTTCGGGTGTCTCTTAATCCAGCAAGACTCCAAGGAACTTTAGACTGAACCGTTTATTTAATCTACGGGGGTGTTATATAGGAATAAAGTGTCGCTTCCAACACCGGAGTTTGAACACAGATCACCAGAGAGCAAACACAGGTGATCCCATTTTGAATAAGTAGATCACATGACGGTAAAGAAAATGTATATATGGGAATTAGCATGGCGTCTAAGTAATTACTATTTGGATTACTATTCAGTGGTTACTCTTCGAGCAAGTATTATTGAGCAAGTGTTATTTGAAGGTGTCTGACACCAGTATTGTTCAATGGCATTACTATATCTGTGTCTGCGATTACAAAGTCTCTACTACAACGAGCATTAAAAAAAATGACAATGAGTCTTAAATGAGGACATTAGTTCAACTGTAAATAATGTAAATAATGACAACTTCTCATCCCAGAAATTCAGGCAGAAGTCGATCAAGGGATAAACTAACAAAAATAAGGACATTAGTCCAAATATAAACAATAGCATATTTTGTTGAGTTCTTTCTGTTATTAGGTTTTCATGTGTGAGTTTTTAGATAATTTTTTTTTTCAATTATTGGAATGATATATAAGTAATTCTTGGGGGGGGGGGGGGTCAGGGTCAATTTATTACTTAATAACAATAAAAAACTGATCCCCAATTTTATGTTCATTTAGATTAATCCCAGTTTACCCATGTTGTAAAAAATAATATATTTTAAGTCTTTACAATTATTAGGTCTTCAACATTGAATCTTCAAATCTTTGTCTGTGTGCTTCGTTCCTTGACTCATGACTCTCCACATTTTCCTTACTTTGTAGCTCTAAATAAATGTTATCTTTTTGTTATTTCTCCTAAACTGATATCCATTTACTCAAGCTCACTAAGTAGGTTATGTGTTGTTTCTCTTTCTCTTTTGCCTTCAATCTGTCCTGTGAGTATCTGATTTTCCAAGCCCTCTTTCCTCTGTCTCTTTTGCCTTCAATCTGTCCTGTGAGTATCAGATTTTCCAATCCCTCTTTCCTCTGTCTCTTTTGCCTTCAATCTGTCCTGTGAGTATCAGATTTTCCAAGCCTTCTTTGGTCATTTTGCACCCTAGAAATTTCAACTGTCTCTTCCTGATGCCAGTTTGTTTTTTGTTTCCATTTTCTCTTAAACTTTGTTCCCATATTCAGTCTATAGCATCCTCAGCATCCTTCTGTAGGATGACATTTCCATTGCTTCAAGTCTCTTCGTCATCTTTAAGGAGATTGTCCAGCATTCACTGCCATATAGTAGGACAGATATCATGTTCAGTACTGTTTTCTTTGTTTCTAATGAAATTTTCCTGTTTCTTAATACTCTGCTTAGCTTTTGTAATGCATCTTTCACTATCCCAGTGCACCTTCAAATTTTGGTGTATGTCCAATTTATAATTTGCATGCTCTGCTCATTCTTTTACTAACAACCATGGATTCTGTATCTGTCTATATTTCTGAGATGAAGTATTATGTACACTATTTACATTATTCGGTCTATTGTCCTCATCTTTGTCGCCATATTTATTATGTTTCGGCCGTTGTACACTCCGGCCTTCTACAGGTGGTTGGAATGTCGAACTGAACCCTTTATTTCGCTCACTGGGGTAGACTGTTCTAGTTCCACGTGCCATGTTTAATGGATGTCAGTTATCAGTTATCTTTTGGTAATTCTCCTCTCCAAGTTTTCCACTGCCTTAACTGGGTATTGAACTCACACCCTTTCAAAAGAGAAAAGCAATAATAACAACAAAAATTGCAATATGAGCTCTGTTAAAAAATATGGAATGATAACAGCAAATAATGCAATATGAGCACTGGTAAAAAATGATGCTGAAGACATTAGGTTTATAAGTCCCAGAAATTCACACATAGATGTCCTCAAGAACACATGGCACAGTGGATAAAGGTGTTAGTTAGGTCCAGTGACAGGACACAAAGATGGATTCTGGTTACAATTATTAGATTGATGTCTCAATCAATTTCTTAAAAAATGAAAAAAATTACATAAATTAGAATTTATTACTGAAAACTAGACCCCCACTATGTTTATTTATATTCATCCAAGTTCATCCAAACTGTAAAAAATCATTTTTTTCAAGCATTTCACCCCAAGCAGGGTGGAAGTGCCACTAGCACACATGGGGGTTACAGAGGGGTGGGAGCAAGAATAAAGAGGGGTGTTTGAGGAAAGAATATAGAGAAGGACGGGGATCAGGATCAAGTCATCAGAAGATGTCTATTGACATTACATTTGAATATTTGAAGATTAAAGCTATCAGGGAAGCAAGCAAAAAGAAAGAAGTTCCATTGTCATGAAGTGTGAGAGAAGCTGTTGGACTAGAAGAGGTGGTTACATTTAACTGTTTTGACAGTGGAAGGGTGGGACCGAGACGCCAACCTAGTAGCATGCTTAAATTCATGCAGTTGGGGTACCAGGGAAAGTAGCTTGTCAGAGCAGTTGCCATGAAAATATTTGTAGAAAACAAACAGAAGCAAGCCACAGCACATCTGAGAGAAAGTGACTGTAGACAAGATGCCAAATTAGGACCTATCACATTGCATATCCGTCCTTGGATTTTGTCGAAGACCTCAAGATGAACAGCGGGGGCACCAGACCATATATGACAACAGTATTCAGTGCAAGGATGAATGGTAGATTTGGAAGATGGACTCAGGTGTGAAAAACCTTCTGACCCAACACAGAGGACCAACTTTCCTTACGGTAGATGAAGCTATTTTATTTTGTCAAGTTTTTACATTTATTAGTTCTTTAAATGTAAGTCTTCAAATACAAGTATTATATTGATATTTATCAATTTTTTGGGTGGGATCAATTTATTACTTAATAACAATAAAAAACGATCCCCCCACTTTATGTCCAGTATTTTATGAATACAACTTTGCCCATGCCATGAATAATGACAAATTATTTTGTTCAGTGCCTTGTTATTACGAGAAAGTTTACACATGTAATTGTTTAAACATATTTTCCATATATATACCATCTTTGCCAGCTTATTGGACACACCCATGCATTGGATGCACCCAGGTTTTGGCATGGAATATTTAGGAAAAAAAAAAAAAAATCAAAATTATAACCTTACCTTAATGTGACCTTCTCACTAACCATGAAGAAACACATACAGTATTAGTACAACTGGTACATTTTTTTAATACAGAGTGCCCCACAAAAAAACAAGAAATTTTAGATTTACTATATGATGAAAGGAAGCACAATGGAGTAATGGATAGCGGATTGAATTGAGGAATCAGAAGTCTGAGTTCAAATTCCAGTTGAATCCATTACATTCACTTACGTGCTAATACCCTTGGGAAATGTATGAATCCTCGTCTTCTCACTCCAGTTATGGGTAAATAGCAGGGAAGACTGGGTTCTGTAGCCTTGGATGACAACTGGTCTACTGCAGAAAAAAATCTGCCTTGTCTGTCATGTATCGAAAGATACATGATCGCATAAGTGTGTATCATGCATGGCACATAACTGTATATGATGAAAAAAAATTAACTGTATATTTTGCTATATGAATGAACTAAAAGAATTAACTAACATATGAATTTTTTAACCATTTGTTGTTCCAAGATGCTGCAGTTATCAAATTTTCAATGTGAGGTGATTGTTCTCTTAAAGAAAGTTGTCCTGGGTAAGATGTTAAACTACGTCCAGCAGCAAGGAGCAGGAGTTTTTGAGGAGCATCGAACCACCTCTTAATTGCTGGTGTTCTCAGGTCCACCCTGAACCGGGGTGGTAGCACCTGTTAGGGTCCCAGCTATAGGAAAATAGTTAACTATTACCAGCAATACTTTTTGAAAAAAATTATTACCAGCAATACAATTTTAAAGGAAATATATTACCAGAAACAGATTTTTGAGAAAACAAAATATTACCAGCAATAAAAATTTTTGTCAGCATTAAATAACCCATTGAGGTTGATATGCCGTAAAACAAAATAAACCAAACCAATCTAAACCAAAGAATACATATTCTGTTCATAGGAATCTATCCTAAAAATGTTGTCGGCATTAAATAACACATTGAGGTTGATATGCCGTAAAATAAAATAAACCAAACCAAACCTTTAAGAAAGAACATTCAATTTGAGGACTGAAAAAATGTCAAGAAGAGTTCTTTAGTTTGAACCCCACATCCAAAATTTGTGCTTTTTGTTCTGTTTTAAGATCTTAAATTTCTATCCTTCATGATTTGTTTCAAAGAACTGTAACAAAAATTCCAACAATTAAATAAACTCCACCAAATTTCCTGTTTTTTTGTAGGGCACCGTTTAGTGTCAATGCGGAATTATTACTATAGGAATTCAAATATAGACGATGCCCCACAAAAACCAAGAAGAAATAATTGAATAATTAAATGAATTTTATTCCTTCACAGTTCTGAGTTAACAATGCCCATATGTCTTCTTGTTGGTTGAAATAGCTATTTGAATGAGGGAAATTTGGATTTCTATTCTGTGTTATTTATATGGTCTGTTATAATAAATACATTGAGCTCTTTTTGTGGATCAGTT